>SNQJ01S0027068.1:135953-148231 GCA_010110895.2 Picea sitchensis | reverse complement strand
GAACGTCCCTAAACAAAATAAAAGAGAAATTCTACATCGAATTGCATGATGTATTTTTCTACACGGTTCCAAAAATTATTCATAAATTGCGTCTCTACAAGGGAGTCGGTGATATTGTCAAATACCAACCAAGATTAGGCACACTGTTACTGAATAACAACTTCCAATAAGGAGATGAAAAGTGGGAAGCATTTCTTGACGCAAAGTGCAAAGATACAAGAGAATCCTAGGATTACTTCTTGAAGAAATAAATATGGCCAATGATCTCGACTTAGAGTAAGTCGGGTCGGCAATGGGGGTTCGGTCGATATTGTGAGATTCCATAAAAAAAATAAGTAACATTTCCCAATCCTAAATGTTTTCGAGAGGAATGCAATCCCATAAGCAATCCTTGGATATCTAGAAAATAGAACGGGACAAAAGACAACAAAAAAGAGAAGAACTTCGTAACCATTGGAACATAAAAAAGTCGAATAGAAATATGTTCGGGGAAGGTCATCCTGTCAAAGCGCGTGATTAGTCTGAGTCAGACGGAGATCGACCAGAGTTAGCAATAGCAAAAGTTGTGGCGACACCCGAAAGAAGTAGCGATTCATAGTTGAACATACATCAACCGATCAATGAACCGAAAAGTATGGATTATGAAGAATCTGGACCAGATTTGTCTACATCTCCCGCACCAGAAACCAGTCCAAGGATAAGAGAATTTATCCAATAAAGGTTGTTGATCAATGACCAATATACAAGATTATGATACATAATGCATGACCTAGGAAACCTACAAGATGCATTAATTGTCGATCTTGAATGAAATGAAGTCAACAACATGATTATCCAAATCAAGGACCTCACCGACTCGACCCCCCTGCCATATATAATCTTGAGAGAAGAAATTAACTATAGTCTAGAAGTGACACAACCTTTAGAACGAAGGTTAGTCCAATACAAAGATCAAAGTTCCCAAACTGAGGACATGTATTCTGTACTCAAGAAGAAACAACTATTCCTTGAGTATCATCCATTTTTGGATGAAGACAAAAACCTACCGGAATATTTGATGTCTTAGTCGAAAGTAGTAGTAACTCAAACACCAAGAAAACCAAGTGTCCCCACCAACAAATTCAAAATGGGATTCAACCACATCCCCATTTATGAAGCATAGGAAGACCCAAAACGCCATTGGTTTGTATGTGAAATTTTTTGGGATGCAGCTGATATTATAGATGAGGATAAGAAAATGGTTAAATTCGAAGTTGTGTTGCGCCACTGCGCCTTAACATGGTTCATGAACTACATCTAAAACCAAACTCGTTCAAAGGCAGGAATAAAGAATAGCTTTTTAACATTCTTCAAAATCCAGAACATCACAGATTTGGTAGCTCAAAAGTTAAAAGAGATAAAGAAAATACTAGGTGAGTCGGTAAGAGAATATGCCAAGAGATTCAAATATCTCCTAAGTTAAATCCCGATGACGATCAATCAGAACCTGCTAGTCCTGCTAGTCCAGTGGTATGTAGCTGGGCTATTGCCAAGAAACTGATATCTACAATGTTTATACGAGATAACCAATTGTGAATATGTGCTATAGAAAGTACATGGAGTCGAGTCAGGCAACGATATCCCATCAGCTTGCTTGATGACAGAGAGACTTGAAGAAAAAATAGAACATTTGCAACAAACTATCAAAAATCTATCCATATGATGCAATGAAATATGGTACACCACATGCATCGGGGACAACAACACAAAGGATAATTGTCCCCTAAATGAGAACACAAACAACAAACTCCCACTGAGTACAAGCCCATAAATACTATAACATATGTGAATTCCTAACTGATCATAGTATATAATATTGTCCACACAATTTAAAAAACACGAAGTGGTGCCACATATGTGAAGCCTCTGATCATCGAACTTCAGAATGCCATCTAAATGATAGAAATCTGAATAATATACAAGCATTATACCACATATAAACCATCAACCAAACAAACAACTATGGTCGAAGAGATGATTATTTTGGTAGTCGTGGTCGAGGTCAAGGAGGTCGACATGGATTTGGTGGTCGAGGTCAAGGTCGTGGACGGACATATTGTGCTAACTGCTGGAAAAATGATCATGACAACACACAATTTCCTATAAAAGACATAATTGATATAAAGTTTTGCAACATATACGGCATTGGAGATCACTCTTTAGAAGATTGCCCAATAGTACTCTACAAAATTATACCTAGAAAAATTGTGAATCTAGTACATGCAGTATCCAAAGAAGAGGTGAGGAACTCCAAAAAAATTAAATATAGTTACAAGGTCAGGCGTAGGATGAGAAATCCATACTCCACCACAAAATTACCAAAGAAAGAAGGCTAACAACTTCCCAAACCCAAACAAAGAAGAGAAAATCATGAGAGAAGCTCTTAAATTCTTCAGAAATTCCACAGAAGATCAAAAGAATCCAAGAAGTCAAAATGAAGACACCATCCATGAATTTTTGCAACTGCTTAAAGAAAAACAGTCGATAGGTAGGCTATTGGACCTACTCAACATACTGTGAGAATACAAAGATGGAAATAAACCGACAAAGGATGCAAATCAACTCTCTTATAACAACAAAGATTATGATCCATGAGTCGACTTGGAGATCGAGGGAATGATGGTCAATCAGCTGGTCATTGATTTTGGTTCACAATTCAATATTTTACCACGAGAAAAATAGGTACGAATGGTCCAACCCAATCTATCACCCACGATGAATTATATGAAGTTAGTTGATCAAAGATTAGTAGAACCAATCAAAATACTGATAAATGTCAACACACAAATTATGGGAATACTGAATTTGGTCGATTTTGAGGTGATCGACCTTGTCAAAGGAATGCCAATGTATGCAACTCTTGTCGGTTGGCCATGGGGTCAACGAATGAAATTAACTGTCTCCCTGGAAAGAAATAGAATTAAATTGAAAGGAAGTGGGGGGAAATTAATTATTCCCCTACATCCAAAGGAAGGAAAACCATGGATGGAGTCATGGGAAGAATATCAAGAAGCCAAATGTCTATACCAGATAAAAAATTAAAAACAATATTATATAGAACTGATTGCAGAAGGAGAAATTTTGAGAGAATTCCCCATGTCGTTCGAACATAATTATGACTCTGCCTTATTCAATTGGAAAATATAAAACTATGAAGAACATGCGAAAGACTGATGGTCCATCAAAGTTATTCCAAAGAAACATCATAGGACGTGCTATTCAATCTAGGATGTACCAAAAGTATACGGAAAAATAACCCGACAAACTCCCACTCTCATTCCAACTGACAATCAGTTAAGCAAACCCTTGTGATACAGTGAATGGCATACCCCTTCGACCCATGTTGAAGAGGTAGAAAAATCCATAGGAGAGCAAGGAAGGACACAAAGTCTTGTGGAAAATTTCACAGGACAGGATAAAAGATGGTGGGAAATAAATTCCCCCCAATTAAAAACATGGACAATTGTGTCAACATACTTCATTGAAATATTCGGTGACAAGAAATTATCCAAAGATGAAGATATTCCCACATTCAAAATCGACTATACTCCAATAGAACATACTCAACGTTGTGAAAGAGAATGGCGAAGAATATGATACAAGGATGAAAGGGTATGGCCCCATATGTTCCCAAGTACATTAGATTAGATACCAAGAGAATGGTACAAGATTGAAGAAGCATGTGACCACACTTCCAACTAGGACGAAATCAAAGGAAATTGTGTGCAAAACTTCGAATTTAATCCAATAGAGGAACACTTGAAAGATGCATCATGTCAAATAAAAATATTTCTAGAAATCCCTTCACCGTATCAATAGAAAGAAAAATCAAAGATGTCGATCTATGGAGGATCGACATTGACTTGCAATTTTGTATTGGTAGAAAACAAGGAAATTGCAATTGCACGGAGGATTGACATGGATAATATAAAATGGCCAGAATAAAGTTTTCAATGGAAGAAAGACCATCCAACATTGCATAATCATGTGAAGTCAGTATTAAGTATATCCATGAAACACAAAGAAGACCCGGAAGAACTCGACTTCCCAAAAATCTTTACAAAAAATGAAGAAGGAGAACACCACCTCGATGAATCAAAACCACCAGAATGGATGGACTAGTAAATTAAAACAAAGGAATTCGACATATCAAACGATGGTCGACCAAAAATGGTGCAAATAATTGATTATTGGTCCAACAAGAAAACATCCAACATAGTCAATCTGCTAAAAGAGTATCAATATGTTTTTTCACGCGACTACAAGGATCTGAAAGGACTTGTAGAGGAAATGGGTGAAATGAAGATCGAACTGATCCCAGGAGCAAAGCCAATTAAAAAACGACCATACAAGTTAGCTCATATGTACAAACGTATCATTCAAAAAGAGATCGAAGGAATGCTACAAGAAGTAATTATGTATCCTATCGACAAGGCATGATCCAAAGAAGCATGATCCAACGAAGTTAATAATGTGTGTCGATTTATGGGGACCCAATAAACAAACTGTGAAAAATCTATTCCCCACCCCTTTTGCTAATGAAATCATAAATGAAGTCATTGGTCATGAATGTTATTCATTTACTGACGGATTCTCAGGTTATAACCAAGTGCCAATAACAAAAGAAGATCAGGAAAAATCAACATCCGTGTCAGAACTTGGATCTTTTTCCTACAGAGTCATATCATTCGGACTGAAGAACGTACCAACAATATTTTCAAGAATATGAGTCAAATCATTCCAAGAGTATATCTACAAAACCATGGTTGTATACTTCAACGACTGGACAATCTATAGTCTACTTAGAAATCACATACAATGGCTCTGAATTATGTTAGAACGTTGCGGATAGATTTAAATATCACTAAACATCAGAAAATGCATATTTTCCACACCTATTGGAATCCTACTAGGACATGTTGTATGTAAAGATGGGGTTAAGGTCAACATGGGTAAAATAAATATTATCCTTGATCTAAAACCACCCGTGAATAAAAAAAAGATCGAAATTCTACTGGGTCATACTGGCTATTATAGGAAGTTTATACACCACTAGTCAGACATCACCTTCCCAATGGACGAGCTTCTAGGAAAAGATGTCAAATTCAAATGGATCCAATACTGCCAAGAATCCTTCGAATTTTTAAAGAAAAAGTTGGTCAAAGCACCCATTCTCAAATTTTCAGACTGGTCGAGAAAGTTTCATGTCCATGTTGATGCATCCAATGTAGTTGTCGGGTCAATTTTAGCTCAACCATATGATGACACAATGGATAACCCAAATGCATATGCAAGTCAGAAAATGAATAAAGTAGAAAGAAACTATTCGACTATGGAACGAGAAGCCTTAACAATGATTTTTTCTCTACAAATTATGTCACTATTTACTGGAAAACCCATTTACATTTTTCACAGAACATCAAGCATTGAAATACTTGGTCAATAAGCTAGTTTATCAAGGCAAGATTTAATGGTGGTTACTATTGTTTCAAAAAATTTAATTTCACGTAACCATTCGACCAGGGAAAAAGAATGTTTGACCTGATCACCTGTCACAACTAGAAACAAGAGAAGCTCTGACATGCATCGACGATGACCTACCAGATGCACACTTATTCAGAGTCGAAGTTTCACCCAAATATTTAGAAGATATTGCCAATTTATTAGAAGAAGGAAAGGCCCCGGAGGACCTCCCGACAAACAAAAATAAAACTATAGCCATGAAAGTTGCACCGTTCACACTCATTAACAAATACTTATGAAAATGGGAATGAACGATGTTTTAAGAAGATGTGTGCCAAAAAAAGAACGGGAGGATATTATCAATGAATCCCATGCAGGAGCATCCAGAGGACATTTCCAGGTCGACACAACAACCAAGAAGGTACTACAAGCAGGCATGTGGTGGCTGAATTTGCATAAAGACTGTCAGGATCAAGTAAAAAAATGTGATAGTTTTCAAAGGCTTGGAAAACCCTTGTGGAAAAATGAAATGCCACTAAGTTCAATAAACCCTAATCGATCTTTCGAAATCTGGGCTATCGACTTCATTGGACCATTTCTACCTAGGGAAAGAATAATCGGTGCCAAGTACGTCATTATTGCGGTCGAGTATGTGACTAAGTGGGCATAAGTTGAGTCGGTCGAGTCTTGTACCAAATAAATAGAAGCTAAATTCATCTATGAGAACATTATCACAATATTTGGTTTTCCTTTGACACTAATCAACAACCAAGGAACTCACTTCGTAAATGAAATAATTAAATTTCTACTGGAAAAAAATTTAATCGACCATAGAAAAACAACAATCTATCACCCACATGCAAATGGGGCAGTCAAATCCTTTAATAAAATATTACACAAGGGACTTACAAATATATGTTGCATAAATAAAGATGGTTGGGACGATAAGATTCTTGCAATCCTCTGGGCGTATAGATCAACATTCAAAAGATCAACTGGATAGACTCTATTCAAGCTAGTCTATAGCCATGAAATTGTGATCTCGTTACATTTTTGGACTAATTCCGACATGGTCGCAACTATAGAAAATTTTGACGAGAGAAAAACCATGAATGACCGACTATACCAATTGAACAAGATGGAAGAAGAGAGGCTAATAAAAATACATCACCAAGAGGTTCAGAAGCAACAACAAAAAACGTGGCATAATCGCCATTTAAAGAAAAAATACATAAAAGAGGGAGACTTAGACTTACTGTATGATAGTCGTATAAAAGGAAAACCTAGAAAATTGGAAACAACATGGTTGGGGCCTTATGTGGTGGAAGACATTCGACTGACTGGAGCATTCCAATTTAGAACATTATTAGGGCATCCATTTAAGAAAGTAATTAATGGTTCCCATTTAAAGACATATCAAGTATAAAAGAAAATAACCCTGGTTGGAAAAGTATATCAGGGAGATTCCAACAGGAACCAACTAAAATAACTAATCATACTTATAAGGAACAATCCTTGCTTAAAATTAATAACCAAAAAAGAAAGTTAGACAATCAGGTATCAAAAAACAAAAAGTTAAAGTATTTAAAGAATAACCATAACACTAAGGGAAAAACAACAATAAAGTAAAATGGAGAGAGAAAGTTGTCAGTGGTCAAGCCCGAGACAAGGTAGCAAAATATATTCTCGACGTTCTACACCTTTGACCGGCTTAAGACAAATACTCATAAGAAAAGAACCAAGTGAAAGGATCATTCCAAGTGCAAGTGAGTGCAGATCGGGTGAGTGAGGATCATATGAACACAACTCAAGAGAACATGATTGACATGACAAGAGACGACACCATTCATACTCAGTAAAAATTATAAAAAATGAACAAGCAACCAAGACATCACCGACATCGACTAAGTCAATTCAAGTAATAAAGATGGCTCAAGAACTCTTGTTGGTGGGCTCATGCATTGACCATGTTTCAACAATTGAGACCCTATCGGTCGAACCTGAAAAAGAGTTTGTCTAAGAGACGTCGATGTCAACACAATAAGTACATTCAATCCATGACATGAAAATATGGATAGTAATAACATAATTAACAATGATCAACGTCATAACAAAAAGTATGTCGTAGCCACCTACATATTACCTTATCACGCGCAACGTTCATGAAGAACTCACCAGGATTATCACACGAGGCAGTTGGCACGAGCATCTGTTTAAAAACTGTAGGGATATCAACGTGCAAAATATACTACGCACATTCAGGAACTACCCAATTACGATAAGCCATATATGTTATTGTACCTCAAAGTAGTTGCACTCATGACACCATGATTCAAATTAGTAACTACCTCCTTTTCCTGTACTTCACAATCTGGTGAATTCGATCCTCATGCGGGGAAATTCCGCTACCAGTTTGGACTAGATTCAATATCATGAACCTAAACTTTATATAACAAATCCAAGTAAAGAAAAAATTCACTCTTCAGAAAGATAAATACTAGAGAAAAAACCATGAGCTGGACAAAGTTAGTAGTTGACAACCCTCCTAGATTAGGTTTTCAAAATTCAGAAGCAAGTCAACCATCTTGGCCCAAATGTCAGAAGAGGAATTTCCTCTTCACACAAAGTTGTGTAGGGATCCTCTGGGGTTTCCTCAACCCATTGGTGAAGGTAGAAACAATCAGTGTTTCTTGCGCTAGATGCGGAAATAAAATTTGGAAAAAAACTTCCAAGAAACACTCCAGCACGGGAAGAAGTGACTGGGAAACCAAACCAAGGGTGACACAAAAGTAGAGTATTAGGAAATCAAAAGTTCGTAATGGTATCCAGGAAGAATCCTACTCACAGGAAAAGGATATCTTCAACCCACTAAAACACTAGAACACCATACATATGAGATGTGGTTGATTCAACTAGCAGTGGAACTCTAGGCACAACAACATAGTAAGAAATAGTACCTTAAGTCAGTTGTACATATAAATATTTTGTCTATTCTTCTTATATGCTTCTCTTTCTCTCTTCATATTATACTTCTCCATATTGTAATATTGTAATCAAAATATGAAAAAAAAAAAATTGTATGACCCCCACTTGCTTGGGACAAGCAAGGAATTGAGGTGGGGGGAGATGTTGTAGGGGCTATTCGAACTTGTTGACTAGACACGATGGTTGACTTAGAATCTGTCGGTCGACTACTGTAGTTAGAAGTAGAATTCAGTCAGAGTCTTTGTTAACTGACCGACCCAGGTAGTTAAGTAGTTACAATTGTCTGATAGAGGTATAAATAGATAAGCACATGAAGGCTAAGATAGCTTCATGTGAGAGGTTATTGTAATTGTGTTGTATTGTCTATCATATAATAAAAGGATTGTTCTTTGGGATCTCATTACTTGTGTATGTTTCTATATATATTTATGTGTATGCATGTATCTCTATGATGGCTATGTAAGGTTCTACTAGTAACACTCCCTACTTTCCCTTAGATTACAACATCCTTCAATGATTAATTTTCTACAATTGTATATATATTTGTTCACCATAAGCCTCATCTTAGACTTGTAATATTTTCTATAGATTTGTCCACCAACAGTCTCAAAATAATTTTCCATTTTTTGTATAACATTTTCCATAGTTTGTGGATCTTGATCAACAAAATTTGATTTGGTAATATCCAAATAGGCCCTACATCTTGTTCCCAACTTGGAGGCCCACCTTGTTGCATTTGTCCATATGGGCTCACCATATTTCGACATGTTAACCAAGAATGAATTCTTACCTTCTATTTTCCTTTGTTTTGCATTCCTTTATGTAAATCTATACAAACCTTGGCTCAATCTTTGTCTTTTAACAAAAGCAGACACATGTTCTAAACCACCAACAATATTTCTAGTTGATTCAGTTCCATTAGTAGATGCAATAGGTGTATTTTGAAGCACGACATATGTAAGTGTATTATCTTCACAACTTGCATTAACCAGAATTGCATGCTTATTGGCCACATCAAATTTTACAGTAGGTAGCTCAATATCGGTCTCTATAGATGTTGTTTCTAACATCTCCTTTAATTTTGAATAAATGCTCTCCAAACTTGATTTTCCTTTTATCTAATGATTATTGATAATCTATTTTAGAATTTTTGTGAAGAGGTCATCCTTACAGTGTACATCACCATGTGCAATATCTACCTACACATCACCACATGCATTATCAATTTGCACATCATCACTACCACTATTATTTTCAGCAGTTACATTCATTGCATCATTAATGTGTTTTCTTCTATGTGGAGTTGGTGGAAATACATCTTTATTTCCCTTTGATTTTTGCTCCACTTTATCTGTGCTATTTTTTTCTTGCCTATAAAAAAAATCATATTATGTCTTATATTCATAAATTTCTTTCCTATAAAACATTAAACACTATTAAACAAATAATATACAACTTAACTGGATTAACAACTTGCATGTTTGTCAAACCAAGAAAAGATAAATATTCATCATTCTTGGCTACATTTTCTCTGCGAGAGCACTCATATTCTGTCAAGATTTTTGCATTATCGTTGCAGTCATCTAGTTTTTGCTTCACATGTTTTTTCTTCATATCCTAAAGTCCAAATAAATAATAATGTATAAATCAGCCACTTGAATCGGTAGAACAACAATGGAATATGATTTTGAAACTCGGATTTTATTAATTGCATGTGCTGAAAAATTAAGTGCACAAGTGAAAGATCAAAAGCCACTTAAAATCATCCCTTGAAGTGTTTCTTATATAACTTGAAATCAACAGTAAATAAGTGAAATACAAGCTCATATTTTGTACTTGTTATCGCACAATTTGTACTTTGATAGAAGGATAAGTAAATGGAAAGAAAATTGGTGTAACTTGAGGTTATCCTATCACTGTCACCTCAATAGGATTCATCTTTCTATTTAAGGTTGTAGGCCTAGGGGAGACGTCCTCAGTGACCTAGGGGTTTGAGAATGAAAGGTCAAAATGGTTATTAAAAGGTCCCCTCTCACAAGCCACCACTGATAAAAAAGTATCAGTTTTATAACCAATGAAATGATAATATATCAAGGTGTACTTGCCCAGAACAAAGCAACAAGAAACTGTATATATTGCAAGTACAACTTATTGGTTAGCACTTCATAAAACCATAGACTTTCTCAAATAAAGCAATTGGTTGATAATGATGAAGTAAACAAAAATTATAACAACAATATTTATGAGGCAATACTTCACAATAAATTCCTTAAAACAACTTCAAAATGACTAAGAATAATCAACCATTAACATCATAATACTAGCATTTATTAGAAGCAAACAAGGAAATGCCTTAATCAAACTTTTTAATTGCTTTTAGAAGGTTTTAATGCTACAATGTATGGTTGTAGCTTACTTTAGTAACAACAACAATGATGCTAGTAGGTTAGGCTATTCTAGTGTTAGAAGTAGTTAGTGAAAAGCTTAGAGTGTAGGTTTTGATGGTTGTTTTGATCAATAACTCAACAAGAAGACTTAGACTAGTGCTTTAGGGAAAATGAAGTTAATGATGTGGCAACAAATGTTGAAGAGAAATGATGATAGTAGGAGAGTCAAAGACAAGAGAGATTAATAGATGGAGTATTGGTAACCCAAGGCTCCAACTATAAAAACCTAGGGGTTTAAATGTGTTGAATATGCACATAATATATCTAGCTGCTAGAAAATACCACACACATTTGCATAGAGAAATTGAGAAAGAAGAAGCAAGAGAAAAACAATGGAAGAATTCTCATTAACAGTATTCCACACTCAAAGAGTGAATAATTTACAATAGATATAGGATACATGAGTAACTAATGAGACATAGTGGTGGTCTAGAGTGATCCGAACACACACCAACAGTTATTGGAGTGAACTGCCACCTAGTCTAGTCTCTCAGGCAGTTACGTGAGTGAACTGCCACCTAGCTGAGTTAACTAGTCAACTAGTCTTCAGTTAATTGACTGAACATAGAGTAGTGAAGAGTTAACTCAGGGAAACAAGGTTAATGCGCCAGTCTAGTGATGATCCCAAGGAAAGTGCACATTGGGTGGTGATGATCCTAATGTTGCATGATGAAAAAACCAATGCAACAACTAAACTCAACTCAACTAGTCAAACTAAAGTGTCAATTGAAAGAGAATATTCTCCAGGTGGAATATTATCCCCCAAAATATAGGATATTGGATAATGACTAATTATGAATAATAAATAAGGAAAAAACTTAGGAAAAATAAATCGTAGGTGTGTGTGAAGTAACTCCAACACCCCCCTTGAACATCACTATGGTGAAAATAAAGAATGGGTCTCGGCAACGCGACCATGTTAGGTAGCCAAATACAAAAGATACACTGAAATAAATGAGGAAAGAGGGAAAACCTCATGGGAACCCCCCCCCGCCCCCTCCCCCCTCAAATTACAATGCATAAAATAAATAAAAATATGAGAAGGAACAAAAGGCAGTTGCTAAGAAACCATGTCCTTCACTCTAAGAAGACCTCGCAACTATGCAAGTTTGTGCTCGTTGAAGATTTTGTTGAAGATGTAGATGTCCGCACGGATCTGTAACATCCCGCTCTGGCGCACGGAGAAAACTTATTATTTGAGGACACTTGCTCGCAAGTGATCTGGACTTTTATGATGTTAGACCATTATTACTTGATTATGATGTGATTGACAGACGACATGATGTGTTATTATTTGATGTAGACAGTTGCTATTGACTCAGTTTTATTGAGTGTGAAGGGTTT
>SNQJ01S0027068.1:108984-135943 GCA_010110895.2 Picea sitchensis | reverse complement strand
GACTCTCATTTTGTCTCCTGAGATGCATGCATTGCGCATGGAAAAGTGTTTGCATGTGATTCATGAGATGCATGCCATATATATTCCACATGAAATTCAGAAACCAAATCTGAAAGGGAGTAGACATCATCTTCAATTAATGGAACACAAATTTGTGCAAATACTTTTGTAGAAGACTCTTCATAATAAGAGGCTTGATATTCTAATGGCTTCTCTTTTGTCTCTATTTGTTCAACCTCATGCATGAAGTCTCCACAATCTTCTTTATTCCCGAATAAAACATCCAATATAGTCCGTAATTCATTTGGATTTGATTCTTCTGAGTCATCATATACTTGGTGGAGAATTTCTGGAGAAATAGACATGAAGATAAAAACTATGGCCATATCTTGTCTATTGAGAAAGTCATTTTTCTCATCGGCGGAATGAGGATCTACTTCCATTGCCATGGTTATTGGGTATAAGCCTCTACTTCTGAGAAAAAGTAGAATATTTGGCTTCCACTCCAAATATTTATGATGCGTGAGAAGTATTATCGGTGAGTAAAACATATATTCCATTTTTTTTGCGTTCTTCAATCTTCAGTACCTGCAAAAATAATTTGGTGTAGTTTTTGCTTAGCAATCCATCAGCTATGATACCATGTAAATGTGTTGAACCTACACATAATAGATCTAGCTAGAAAATACCACACACATTTGTAGAGAGAAATTGAGAAAGAAGAAGCAAGAGAGAAAGAATGGAAGAATTATCATTAATAGTATTCCACACTCAAAGAGTGAATAATTTACAATAGATATATGATACATGAGTAACTTATGAGACATAGTGGTGGTCTAGAGTGATCTGGACACACACCAACAGTTATGGGAGTGAACTACCACCTAGTCTAGTCTCTCAGGCAGTTACAGGAGTGAACTGCCACCTAGATGAGTTAACTAGTCAACTAGTCTTCAGTTAACTGACTAAACAGAGAGTAGTGAGGAGTTAACTTAGGGAAAAAAGGGTAATGCACCAGTCTGGTGATGATCCCAAGGAAAGTGTGCATTAGCTGGTGATGATCCCAATGTTGCATGGTGACAAAACCAATGCAACAATTAAACTCAACTCAACTAGTCAAACTAAAGTGTCAATTGAAAGAGAATATTCTCCATGTGGAATATTCTCCCCTAAAATATAGGAGACTGGATAACGACTAATTATGAATAATAAATAAGGAAAAACCTTTGGAAAAATAAATTGTAGGTGTGTGTGAAGTAACTCCAACAAGGGGAAACTAACTACTAAGGTGTAGGTAACCCTAGGCCTTAGTAGATTTCCTCCCTCTTTAACTCAATGATGAAGCAAAAATGACTAAGAAGCAAAGAAAACCAGGGTGTTGCAATGGCAAGGACCTATGAAATGCTTCAAGAAAATCGACCTCTTGACAAGATCTAGTAGGTGAAGGCTTTTAAAGCTAGGACAACAAACATATGCTAGTCTTCCTAGGGTTTAAACAAGCAATTTCATAATCTCAATGTAAATGCAAGATAAAAATGAATATAACCATTCAATTAATAAGAATTTGCATAAATTTCACTTACATACATCAAGAATCATCAAGTAAAACCCTAGTTGAACACATCCACCAAGAAACTTTCCAAAATACTCCAAATTTAGCCTTCCTCAATAAATGCACCTAAAATTTCAGCCAAGTAAGCCTTGATAGGTCGCAAATTTTAGTCCTCACAAGTGTGAGTGAAAGATGATGAATAATACAAGGGTTAAAACCCTTATTTATACAATATCAATCACCAGAATTAGGTAAAAAAAGGTCGACATGGACAGTTACACATAATATCCAGTTTTTACATTAAATGTCACAATAAAACCCTAAATCAATTTGTAAAGATGATGTCATGCCCTTTTAGGGTGACGTTAGGCCTTTCTAGGGCAGCGTTGGCCTCCTGGAGAAAAACGTTAGGCCTCCTTGGGCCTCTAGATCCTGCCACACATGCCACTTGGCACACAACTACCTACAAAGTATCCAAAACGTTGGGTGATGTCATGGGCCTTCCAAGGCCTACATCATGATGAAAAGGGAAAGACCTCCCTGGGTCCAAGCCTACCAGGTTGTCCCTGGTGGAACGTCCTCCTCTCCCTCCTATGCAAACCCCTGATCTGTCTCTACCCCTAGTTGGGGTCTCAACATCCATCTGGTGGGATTTTATCCCTGTGGAGGTCCGAACTAATCATCTCCCCATGTGTACCTATCCATCGGGTGTGGCCCTGAAACATCAACAAATATTCCCTCCATGGGCTTATAAGTCACAAGGATCATAGCAATGTCAATCACATCTAATCATCAAGTTATTTAAACATGTGCATAAAACCCCCTTTACCCGAACAAGTGCTCAAAGACGTTATGCTATTCTATAAGCCAAGTTTGGAGGGGATGCTAGGACATCCTATTGGGCTAGTGCTCATTGGATGTGGGATATTCTCAGGTGAATACAAATCCAGGCCATGTGAGTGGATGAGGTGGTAAGGGATGTCTAGGAAAATGTGTGCAGTGATAATAGGGAAATGTATGGCTTACCTGTGGGTTCCTATGAAGAGGGTGAGTTGCACCTTGTCATGGATGAAACTTTTTCCAAGCCCATCCATTCCTTTTATCTTTTATTCTTATTGATTTTTCTTTCAAGAGGATATTTAGGGGACATTTCCTTGACGTCGTGACCAGTGGTGACAATGTTACCCACAAGCATTTCACGGTTGGCTCGTGATGAGACCCCCTTTCTCATGGCTATGCCACCAAGAGCCACTACCTTGGCGTGGTGACCATATGAATAGTAGTGTCATACTGATACATTCCCATGGACCTAATAGGTTGGATTGTGATGAGACCCCCTATCCTCTAACTAGGTCTTCATTTTTTATTTTTTTTATGGGTCCCTCTGTTTCTTGCTAAGAAGCCTTTTATTGCTTTCTCGAGGATCCCTGGGTGAATCATCTCAAGGTTTCATTCTTTTGGATTTTATATTTTTATAGCTACTTTTACTCTCTGGTCCTTTAGCCCCTTCTTCCCACAGGGTAAGGTACAAACCTTTGCTAGTTTGTCCAACCCAAATCCTAGACCAGTGTATGGGATGGATGAGCAGGAAAAATATGAAAAGTGGTAAGTATGGTGGGAATGGGTGATGATCTTTCATTAACCCCCCCAGTGGAAACTCAAACCCTATGGGAACCAGCTTACTAGGGCATCATGTCATTCCCCCCAGGTGTGGTCAAGTGGAAATGCATAAGGTCCAAGAACATGTTAGAAACAAAAAGAATTAAATTCACATATTCAATTTTTTTGAGAATCACAGTGAGACATACTATGATACCCAGACTCATTACCTCATGGAGCAAGACCCATTTCTACTGAATGACTAGGTTGATGAGATGGATGTTGTTTTTGCTATCAAGGTGGAGGCATTGAAGAAGAAAAAAATGGGCCCTCCAAGGCCAAGCTCAAGTTGATCTTACTCTCGATACTCCATGTCCATGACCTGTGGGCCTCGAGACATAATCTCCTCATTTATACCTAGGCTAAAGGATAACAGTACTCAAATCAACAGTGGTTAAACAATAAAAATACTTATAATTTAATTGAGTGATTATTCCAAAATCCAAACATATAGGAAGATGATCAAATGGGTTTATTATTAACCCTTAACAATAAGTGAAATGCAGTTCAAAACAACAATCAACAACTCAGGTTGTGTATACAATGTACCAGCAAGATAATGATGATTAGATTGAAAAATGCATGAGTAAAACAACAGTGAAAAATTACATTATACATATAATCAAATTTTATGTGACAAGCTAGTTAAGGTGACAAATCATCATCATAATCATCTCCATTTCCACCAGGATCAGAATCTTGATCACTTGTGTGTGCATCTTCTTGATTTTCTTCGTCATCCTCATATGTGACATGCAATAAATTCTCTCTCCCAATCTCTTCATTGGTAATCAAAGTCTCTTATTCAATCACTCTATCATCATCTTCAACCACTTCTTTGAATGTTTCTTGTAAATTGTCGACATATTTCCCATCAAGTGTTATATTGAAAACTTCCATGAATTTTCATTTCGAAAGAGACTATGTTTGAATGACATACAACCATATTTGACTTCTTATATCATCAAATAGAAATGATTGGTTAATTTCAAGAGGGGAGACATACGACTCATCCATATTTGATAAAAATTGTTGTGTATTTGCACGTACAAATCCATACTCATCATGTTCTACTGCGTATGGTTTGACCCACTTACATTTTAAAAATACAAGACTATTTTCACCATAATCAACTTGAATAATTTCTTGGATTAATCCAACATGAAATTTATTTTTGGTTTCATGAAGAAATTCATCACTAATAACACAATCACAATTTGACTTTCCTTTGTCCTTTTCTTCCACAGTATAACATAGGCCCACCATAGGCCCACATAGGCCCGCAATTTTCCTTTCCTCTTAAATGACTACCATAGGCCCACATTCCACTAAACTTTATAATCCCTATATGTGGAAGTTGTGAAAGCTCACTTTCCTCCATTGTTATATCTTGACCTTCTTCTTTTGCATCATTGTCTGCATTAGCAATGCATTCTTCAAATTTTGGAAAATAATCGCCTCCATTCAAATCATGATGTCTATGCTTTTGAGGTCAATGTTGCATCCATGTTTGATTATATTCTTCGTATTTCCTAGATAGAATATGAACGTATAAGATAATAAGATTAATAATATAAATCTGTAAATGCAATTGAATCAATAAATTATTGTGTAAAAAATATTTTCACCTACGCCACTTATCGAGTGAAGATGTGTTTTGAAGAACATAGGCATGTATCACACTTGTTTCTTCATGTGATAGCTTAAAGCGCCTTCCATTTCCTTCTAATACTTCACCTACGACTCTCTCATATTTGTCATCATCTCATACATGTCGATTGACACTTTTAAAATTCTTCATATATTCTGTGTAAAATCCCACGGCCTCTTGCACTGAGTATCCCTCAGATATGCTACCTTCTAGTTTTATCCTAGTACGAACACTTTTTTTCAAAACCTTCATATATCTCTCTATAGGATACATCCATCTTGTTCTTACCGGGCCACAATGCTCTAGTTTATATTCAATATGTATCAAAAGATGCATCGAAATGCTAAATAATGTTGGTGGAAATTCACGTTCCAATAGACAAAGGACTTCAACAACCTCCTTCCTCAAACTATCAAAGTTTGAAGGATATAATACATGTAAACTCATTCTCTTTAATATTAGGCCCAACCTTATAATTTCCAATTTTGGTCCCTTTACCAAACTTKATATATTGACCACAATAGGTAAAATATTCTTGATTATGACATGATAGTCATGGGTCTTGAGGCCTCTTAAACTATTCATGTTAGTTTGTCTTATGATATTACTACTTACATATCCAGTGGGAAAGCGAGTCCGAGACATCAACTTTAAGAATTGTGCACGTTGTTCCTTTGTCCAAACATAAGGAGCACTAGGTTTTCTATATTTTTCATCATCGTATTTTTCAACCCAAAGATTTTGATGAATCTTTAGTTGTTTCAATTCTTCACGTGATGAAATAGTATCAGAAGCACCAAAGAGAGTTTCTATAATAGCATATGCTATATTTTTCTCAGTATCCATAAATTCAATAGTATGCATGATAGTTATATCCTTAAAGTATGTAAAAATTTAAATTATACACAAACTTTTTACACTGCTTTCATTACATGGATCATCTCTACTACCACAAATACCACCACTTTTAATAAACAACATTATTTTATGTCCATTCTAAATAATGTATTCACTCGTTATTGGTAACGGTTCTTCATGATTCTCTTCCTGGCCATTAAAACGTGTTTTTATTGACGATATGTATGATCCATTTTTAGGTAAGCACGATGTCCACAATAAATACACTTATGCAAACTTCTTGAGTGCCTCACAAAATCCTGAAATTTGCAGCAAGGACATCCATGGTATCCATGAACACTGATACTAGTCAATGTGTCATATGTAGGGAGATAGTTAACCATAAACAATAAGGAATCTATTAAAGTGAATTTGATTGAATGACCATCCCTTAATAATTCAATTGCTTCAATTCCTTTCCAAAATTCCATTAGCTCATCATATAATGGCTCTAAATAAGTGTCGATTGTATCTGAAGTCACACTTTCCTTTCCGGGTATAATCAATGATAACATTAAGAAAAATGGCTTAGTTGCTAACCATGGAGGCAAGTTACAATTTATTAAAAACATTGGCCAAGTTGACCATTTAGTACTTTGATCTGAGAATGGATTCACCCCATCTAGAGCCAAACCCAACATTATATTATGAGGATCTTGGGAAAAATTGGGCCATCTGTTATCAAATTCCATCCACATATTAGAATCAGGCACATGTCGTTGTTTTCCATCAATGATCTTATTTCGAGCATGCCATTGCATAAGTTCACCAATGTCTTTGCACCTATACATTCAAATTAATTGTGGGATTAGTGGAAAGTGATGAAGAATATTCCTAGGAGCCACAACCGATTTCAACCCTGATCTATAAATCCCTTCTTGACATTTTGGACATTCTATCTCACTTGCAAGATTTTTGCGAAACAATACACAACCATTCACACATGTGTGTATGTTTTCATATCCTAAGCCTAACTTAGTGATTTTATTTTTACATTGACTTCGTTTTGTTGGAAATGTGGAGTCATGTGATAACAACTGACTTAATAATGCTAATAACTCATCTACGCTCTCATTTGTCCAACCATGCACCACTTGAAAGTTTATAACTTGAAGGATTGTTGTCAAATGACTTAACATGTAATTAGCATACATAGGCTTTAAAGCATCCTCCATTGACTTGGCCCAATCATTGTTTAGACCCTCATTCAACATTCTATGAACTTCAACCCCTTCATCTAACATTGTTGTGTCTTCATCTATGTTTGGTTCCACTTCAGTGATGTTTGGTACCTCTTCATCTCTCATACTACACAATTGTATCATATCTTCATAATAATTTATGTTCCAAGGGATTACACCACTATTCCCATGTCTTATCATATGTCGATAAATCAAATTTATTTTTCTCACCTTTCCACCAAGACAATCATTACATGGACATGTATATCTGTCCATATCATTCTCATCGACTATTCTCTCGTCATATGAATGGTATTCATCTGTTATCAACCTTCGAATTTGACTCATCTTTGATGTTTTGCATTCCAATATTAATTTGATATGTTAATTAAAAAATATCGGGTAATTTAGATAGTACAATGGAACAAAATCAACTAATTTGTTTTTAACAACAATAACATTGACAAGGAACTAAGCTAGTCTATGAGTTTGCATTTTCTAGTTGTGAAGAGAGGTTGGGAAAAGAAAACATTGCTCAGAGAAGCCAATAGGAAATGATAAAGGTGTTGTAGAAGGAGTAGTTTCTCAGCCTTGGTAGATCTGAATCCTCTGTAGTTTGGCAGTCTTGTGGAGCATGTAGTTCTTACTGCAACTTCCCACTCTCATTTTTGGCCAAGTTATTGCAAATTAATGATTTTGGGGGCACTTGAAGGAGCTTGAATTTTTTTTTTTTTAAAACTATCATAGTTACATTTTTTTTCTAAAACTATCAAAGTTCCAATTTTATGATATTGAATAATTCTAGAAAGTGACCACACTTGTGATTCTAGTTTAGATCTACTAGATTCAACACAACAACATAGACATCATATATATTTCTCACCAATATTTTCCAACCAACACAGACATGTTCTTCTAACCAACACAGACATAGACTATGGTGCCTCTAGTTATTATTCTTCCTAGTGTATCCATGACCAAGAGGACCCTATGTGTAACCACAAAACCCTTCATGAGTATGGGAATAGCTAGATGGATATGTCCTTGTTTCTGCAAGTAGCAATGATCATACATAAGCATAAATACATGGGAGGGTATATCTTGTACTAGAAAATATGTTTGTAACATTTAATCTATCTCACTGCTCCATCAATAATTCTAGCATTTCTTAGATTTCTCATTTATGTTCTTATAGAATTGCAACAATTATTCCTAAAGGCATTATCTATTGCCAATGTGCATCGAAGTAGTAAGAAATAATTCCAATAGAATAATAATATGCTCTGAATGTACATAATCAATTGTTGATGCATTACTCTGGAACCTGTTATGGTATTTTTATCTTGACCATATTACATAATGCTCTGAATTCTTTTGGAATCTACAACAAATACATTGCTTGAAATGTCAGGTAAAGTAGGAGCATAACTAGAACCCTTGATTATGGAAATGGTTTCCTTATTAAATGTATAAACCAAAATGTGGCAAGGGAGATCTTTTCGGCTAGTGTTTCATAGAACTAGAACCCAAAACCTCAACCATTTCAAGAATGGAAATAAGCTTGATGAAGAAAGATATCAGTACAACACCAATTATGGGCTTACCCATCACAATCCATATCTATTTACATAGCAAGGAAGTGAGTGATGCTTTATTTTTTAATTGGGTGGTTGAAATCATTTGGGTTCTGTCTGAGTTGAAGATATTTGTGTTTTGTTGGTGTTGATCAGGGTGCATCTGAACGACTTCATCCCCAGTGATATTTGTTTTAATAGAGTATGTTCATTGATTTTATATGATTCTTCTACTCTTCCAAAGAAGAGTAAAGGCTTTTGAATGAGTTCTCTTAAGGAATATGATGACGAGGGCCATGCAAGAAAAAATGCTGAAAAGGTGGCCCCTTCTACTTCTGATGGAAATGGTGCTAATAGTATAATATTGGATGGAGATAAACAAATCACATATATTGTATTGAGAAGAATATATAAAGACAATGCAGTCACTTCTACAACTTTTGTTTCTATCGAGTCATCTACAAATAAAAGTTATGGGTTTACTTTTCCAGTTACTCCATCTAACAGAATTTTCATAGAACCACCACCAACTCCCATAGTCATTCCATATCCTTCATAACAGAATTTTCATAGAACCACCACCAACTCCCATAGTCATTCCATATCCTTCTCTGTGACAGTTAGTAGCACCTACCATAAAGGTAGCACTCAGTCTACAATAGGGAATATTACTCCAACTTACAACTTTGGTTCATTAAGTCCCAACAAAGGACATGTATTCTCTTTTTCTACAAGTGGATCTATGGATGTGGACACTACCAAGCCAAAGTTTGAATTCAAATTTGAAAGCAAGCCAAAATCATCTTTCAACAATACTATTGTAGTTGTAGCTGCATCTGTGTCTACATATGGATTGGAATCTTCAACTTCAATCTTTAAGGGTGCATCAACCTTTGGATTATCAGGTAGTGCACCCTCTTTCATAAATTCAAGCAGTATTTTCTCTACATATACCATTGTTACCACAACTTCTATAGACTTCCCATTATTTGGTGATGATGTCTCCAAGATATTTCAAGAAACCTCACACTTCATATATGTATATGGAAAATGTATTTTATGTAATTCCTATTTCCAATAATTTTTTTCATACAACTAGATTTGGATTCATCTAGAGTGTTGTGATTGGATTATGGGGCTACATTTTGTACAATTGCATTCTTACCAGTGAAGAGTTTTCCGCAAACCATCAAAGGAACAATTCATCAATTGGTATTCATATCTCCTTTTGAAGAAGAAGATCTATTAATGAATGGTGAACAAGATTTAAATAATCTGAATAATCTACCACCAAAAGAATTGCCTAGTAAAATAGATGGTTCCAAAGGTGATGATCTACAATATGAGCCTATGAAGGAGCTTAATTCATAAATTGATCAAAGTCAAAATACACAAGAACCTATAGATTTCACTAAAGAAATTATAGAGCAATGTATGTTTGGGTTTTGTTTCTCAAAACCATTTTTGGATCAAGGAGAGGATGGTGTTCTAGAAGGAGCTAATCAAATCCTTGATGACATTCCTCCACCGGTATTTCTTGTGTATGATGTAGAAAACTTTGCTACTGAAATCATGAACCATGATCTACATGAGGTCTTTGTTGACTTACCAATTATAATTGAAGAGAAACAAGAGGAATATTAGTTAGAGGAAACTCTTCACCTACTAGTAGAATGAAACTCTTATCTATAGAATATTTAAATAATGACTCGGTGATTGAAAACAATAGACCCCTTTCTTTTGAAAAATATTTTGAACAAACTAAGCATATGGATCTTGATCAATCATCTTGTGAAATAACTGAGAATGTACCACTAGTTTTCATGGACACTTAGAGTTTGGATTTATGTAATAATAAGAGTATGTTTATTGGATGTACTGTCATGGAACATATTACAATACCTGAGAAATAAAGTGATTCATATGCTAAGGAAATTTTTTATTACCCAAACTCTGAATTTTTTTTATACATTGTACCTTGATTTATTTGTTGACCTTGACTCATAGAAAGTTAATTATGACTTCCATGTATTTGGAAATGTTGGTTTAGTAGCATAGGAAATCTATATAGGAAATGTTTAGTGGCATAGTCAACTGAGAGATCAGGAGTTGGAATAGGAGTTGAAGGATATGGAGGATTAGTTCCTCATCCAACCCATTATCAATTAGGAGTTTGAGGAGCTGAATTAGTCAATATACCAACCAGAGCCAGTTTTTGGGGAGGGGATAGAGACATTCTGGCAGGGGATTGAGAGAGCCTTTCACCATTAACTAGAACCCTTCCATTCAACTTTAAACAAAATCATTTCACCTTTATACTTTCAACTTAATCCATTTGCCTTTATCCTTTATCCCCTTACTTCTCACAAAACAACACCTCACCTCACCTAAGAACTAGAAATCGGAACCACCAAACTTACCCTCACAATCACTGAATCACCCACCCCATGAAAACAAGTTGGTCAATTTCTAATGAGGTGCAAAGTGATGGTAGTTTTCAATTGACATATGTGGAAGATATAGTAACACTGGATGTGTCAAACCAAATTCATCATCCACATAAATATCTAGGGTTTGCAAATGTAAATATCCAAAAATGAATAGATCCCAATACAAAAATAGAAAATACAACATAAATCTAGGGTTTGCAAACAAAAATCTATTTACCTATGACTTTGCTACATAAGGCCCATGCAAATTCAAATTTTTACTTCTCCTTTTGAGAAGTCTCCACATCCTCTCCACAACATTTCTATCTGCCATGACAACTGCTTATATACCTATACAACCTCCAATGCTCGAATTAACTAAAACCCCTCTCCTATGGTAAGCTCCAAGCTCCAATGGTCCAATTAACTAAAACCCCTCTCCTTTGGTCGACTTAAGCTCCAATTCATACCTCAGTGGTTCCAATACTTCTCATGGGATCCAATATTGGTCATGTCGGAAACTCCAAATACACCTCTCTCTTCCCCGTCGAATATTTAACACTGCACCCACTCCCTCTGCACAATATTGGTCAGGACGGAAATGCCAAATACACCTCCCTCTGCCCCCTCAAATATTTACCACTGCACCCACTCCCTCTGCGCCCATGGACTAGTTGTATAATTACCTAAAACCCCAAACACACCTCCCTCTGCCCCGTCATATATTTACCACTGTATCCACTCCCTCTGCGCCCATGGACTAGTTGTATAATTACCTGAATGCGTTGTATTCTCCCACCTTCTCTATGCCCTCGTCAAATTATGAAGAGCACCATATTCTCCCACCTTCTACACCTTCATCAATTCTCTGTTCCCTCGTCAAATTATGAATGAGATCAATACCCTATTCTCCCACCGCTTCAAAGAGTATTCTAATACATTCGTCAACATTTGTCATATGTCGTGAAATGATAGCAGGGAATTATTATAAAAACAATATTATAATAGTATAATAGTACGAAATATGATATATTTTTCATAACTATTGATTAACATATTTTAAATCATCCACATAGATATAGTGTATATAAAGTTTGCAAATTATATTGTGTGGCTAATATTTATTTAGTTGTGTTTACCCGACAATCAAATTAGTCATTTATTTAGTCGTTGTTATTTGTGTGACTAATTATTTAGATGTTTTTTTTTTCCCGAAAATCAAATTAGTCATCTATTTAGTCATTTATAACTGTGTTGCAAAACAATAGTAGAATTTAGTCATGTTTTCATGTCATGACTACAATTGTTTGCCACGTAGTCATTTATTTGTCAAATTCTACTAGAGCATGCTCAACATGGAGTTAACAAGTGGCATTTAAAAAATTATTAATAACAAAATATATTTCAATGTGGGCCATACATAAAATATATAAAAAATTTAAATATCCACCTTAAGTAAAATAATGGAGTTGACATGTGGGATATAAAAAAATTATTAAGAACAAAAAATATTTCAATGTCGATCATCCATAAAATATTTCAATATCCTAAATTAAGAGAGAAAATGCGTATTCCATTGATAGGTGTTTTCTACTTTTTAGTTTGAAGGAGATGTGTAATTCCTTCAATGCTTAATATGGATTTAATATGTGGTATCTTAAAAAATATTAATAAGAAAAAAAAATCCATGTGTGCCATAAATAAAATATTTCAATATTTATATTAAAATATATAGAGAGAGGGAGACAAAGAGAGTGATTGGCATGTGGCATTTAAAAGAAAATATTAATAACTAAAAAATATTTGGATATCCACCTTAAGATAGAAATAAAGTAATTGAAAGTAAAAGTTTCTTATTCCAAAGATAGGTGCTTTATGTGCAATTCCTTCAATGTTTAATATGGAGCTCACACGTAGCATTTTAAAAAATATTAATAACAAAAAATATATATATTTCAATGTGGAATGTGTGGCATAAATTAAATTTCCATATCATCTTTCTTTATATATAAAACAAATGAAAGTAAAAACCTTCTTATGGTTAAAATATTTGAATGGTACATTGTTGAGTATGACGGAGATGTGTAACATGGAGTTGACACATGGAATATATATATATATATATATATATATATATATATTAAGAATCAATGTAAATCCATCTTAACTCCATTTTTCCTTCTACTAAATTTCTTTTTTCCTTATCAATCACACATAACTCAATGGGATTTGACATTTGATCTTGCCATGTTTTTTAATATACCAATAGAAAAACCTATGCGAGTGTAATTTTAGCCACTATCACTTTTGTTTTTAGGCTATGTACAAGTAATAAATTATTATAAGTTTCAATGATCCGTGTTCCACTAGACAATTCATCACAACATATATAACAGCATGCTAAAATCTTTACTATGAAGGTCAATTTCCTTTATATCTCGGACTCTTTGATTACTAGTTTTTTACTTAAAATGTGTGAAATAGTTCAAAAATGAAAAAATATAGAATATAAATAAATACACACACCATCCACAAATAAACACAAGATATAACTTGGGAAACCTGATATGGGAGAAAACTCAGCTAGAAGGTGAGGTTGCTCTGCTCTCTTTTCTTCAAATGCAAGTACAAAGAAAGAGACACTCATTGTGGAGTTTCCTTTAACACTATGGCCTATATGGTTGCTACATAATCTCTCCTCCATTGTTATGCTAAAAAAATACAACTCTCAATTGTTATGCTCAGCTATGAAACAAGATACAATCCAAAATAATGGAAACCCCTGTCCTCCTAGTGGCCCAGTATTTAACATAGTTTGATAGCCATCTAGGGGTGGGTTTTGACTTCCTCAACCCTCAATTGTGATAAGGTTTTGGACCTTCTAGAATCATTATGTAAGTCCATACGTGGCTATCATAATATGTGTGAGTAATGGGGGTTGACATGGAATCCTCTGGTACCATGGTGGTCAACACCATAGGTCGACTTGCGAGAGGCATAACTTTTGCATACGAGCTCTGATTGACACGATTTTTGCACCATTGGAAAGGTATTGATGTGTAGAATAACGTTATGAGGATCAAGCTACCACTTGGAAAGTTTTACCCCAAAATTTTTTGTTTGATGTCTCAAAATGGATTTGGAAGGTTTCAAACCTCAATTTTCCAAACTAGGCCCTAGCATTAAAATGACTCTGCAAGTTGATTCCCCCACTTTTTTCCACTCAAAAAGCATCGATATAGATGAAAAATAATATAATGAACCAATCTGGATCATTCAAGTTCTTCATTTTCACTTTTTACTACATACAACTATTACATTAAAACATTAAACATTTTTAAGAGGTGGGTATAAGCAACATTGTTGCTAATTTTAGTTGTTTCTTTTTATTATAAAAAATATTTATATTTAAAAAAAAAATATGTTCCTTCATGTTTTATGCTTAAAAAATATATTTATACGCATGCTCATTGGGAAATATGTATAGTTGAAATATTTTGATTCCTTTGAAATTCATGATTATTACAAAACCCTATCACAAATATTTGAAAATACATATATATTATTATTTTAAAATTAATATTTAACATTGATATTATTGGTTAGAAAATACAATAAAATTGTTTGAGGACTTCCCCACTATTTACTAGTCAATAAGATGTCATCATGCCATGTTTGATATCATGTTTGATAAATAGGGTGTATCCAAATAGTTTGAACACCTTAAGGAAACTTCTTATACAAATAGATCAAAAATCAACACACCAATGTATTATGTGGTTCAAACCTTGAACGAGCAAAACAATCCATGACCCTAGCCAACACGACCACTTGAGTCAATGTATTAATGCAAAAGAAAAATAATTTACTTATGAGATTCTCATAATCAATCATGAACAAATGACCATCCATTCTCTTTAAATAGAGATCATGGACCACTCAGGTGTTAATCCATAAATCAATATAGTCATTAGTACAAAGGAGAAGATGAATTGTTAAATCAATTTGTGTCTAGAACATAATCTTGACTGTTGAATTAGATAATTACATTTCACACGGAAGAAACACACTTTACCTAAAGACACATTAAACGACATTGATCTTAATTAACTCCTAAGTGTCTAAATATCCTAACAAATTGCATGGTGTGTGTTTGCAAGGTGCAAGGAGAGCATCAAATTGAGATCATGGTTGCTACAACAAAAAAAAATGTGGAGAAGCATGAATTGGAAGTAATTCCCATGGTAAGTTGTTATTTTTCTCTTATCAAAAGGATTGTCCACTAGTAAAAGTGCTAAGTCAGTTGTGTGATTTTCATATGCCTCCTTCATGTACAAGGCCAAGCATCTCTAGTTCAAAAAATGAAAAAACACAGATATAGAGTTTTAGGACTCCCTAAAAAGGAAATGAAATCTTCCTTTAATATCGTAATAGATGGGACACCTAAGTATGAAGTACTCCTTTGTCTCAGTCTCATGAAGATGTCATATTTGGGAGATCTTGTCTCCCTTGTATGATGTGTTAGTTGGTTTCCCCCTGAAGACAATGACAACCAACCCAAAACTATCTAAGGGGAGTCATAAGAACATGCATCCAGTCTCTGAGTATGTAGGGGGGTCGAACAATAAGACCATATCTCATATCCAGAAAGTGCTCCATATAGAATGCCATCTTGGGACTTATACCACCTATAGGATCAACCCATGTAACCTGAATAAATTATTTGATGATGTCCTCTCTAATGATCCTATTCAACTCTTTCTTATTCTGCAAGAGTCGATTGGTGTCATAAAGAGAGTATCTAAATGAGGGGTGGTGGTCCATCATGATACCAACCAACTGAAGTAGGTAAGAGGCCTCTACAAACCAACAATGATATCAACCATGAGTACTAAATATGGATATGGCCTTCAAAGAGTAGTGGTCTAGATAAGGGTTACAATCCCTGCTTACTTAAGAGTCTACATATCATCAAACTTAGTGTAAATCCATCATGTGGAACCTTTTCAAGATATCAACTGTGTATTTTCCCTACCCAAGGAAAACTTTACCCATACCCTGCCACACCTCTAGACTCAATAAATATTGCATCAGTCTGATATCCTTCATGTCAAACTCTTGTGCCAACATATCTTTGCACTTTGTAATGAGCTTCTCTAATTAACTACATGTAAGTATTAGATCATCTGCATATGAGACCAAAAAAAGAAGATATGATCTGTCAACTAAATAATAAAAATTGGGATATGCCACAATTTTGGTGAAGCCCAAACCTAATAGGTACTCATCAATCTTAGAGTACCAAGCACATGGTGCTTGCTTAAGCCCATAAAGGCCCTTCTTTGATCTACACACATGGTCTCATGCCCATCCACCTCAAACCCTCTTGGCTTATTTATGTAAACGTATTCCTCTATCATATCATCAAGGAGCATTGTCTTAGCATCCATATAATACAATTTCCAACCAAAAGTAGATCTTAAAGACATAATGGTCCTGATAGAAGTATACCTAGAAATTGGAGCAAAGGTCTCATCATAGTCAACTCCCTCTTTCTGGGAGAATCCTCTAGCTATGAATCAAGCCTTGCACTTCTTGATGCTACCATTCGTTACATGATTCACCTTGTACAACCACTTGGAATCAACCATTGGTTTCTCCTCTAGTCATGTTACTATCTCCCACACATCATTCATCATGATGGAGTTGTGCTCCTCCACCATGGAATCCTACCATACCTTATCATCTATTGCCTCCTCATAACTGGAAGGATTTACATCAATGATGGAATACATTGGTGAAATATAACTAGGGAATTTCTTAGGACGATGACTTACCCAAAAATAATTCATTGCAACACTAACTTGCTCTGCTTCCTCCTGCAATGATTGTGTAAGCCATCTTGACCTCCTAGTTGTACTAGGTGGTAAATATATATCTATAACTACATTATATCTTGTATGACCTAAACCTAAACTCATAACATGTGGATCAACACTTGGGGATACAAGTGATGTTTCCTCCTTAATCAATATTGGAGGCTCCTAAAACTTGGAAGACCATGCATCCTCATCGACCTTCACATTTTGGATTACTATTATCTTCTTCTAAAAAAGAACATAGATATTGTTATATTTAGAGGGCTCATTCTAGCCAAATCGAATACCCTTCAAGTTAGAGGGTTCAAGCATTGTCCTCTTCTCCTCTGGAACATGAATGTAAATCGAACTCCCAAACACCTTGAAATGATAAATGTTTGGTTTATCCCCTATGAAGGCTTCCTCTGGGGTCTTGTCATTTGACACCCTGTGAGGAATTTTTTCCAGTGTGTAGACTATAGTACAACATGCTTCTACCCAAAGAAACATGGGTATATCTAAGCCATGAACCATACACTTAGTAGTCTCTATTATGGCCTTGTTTTTCTCTCAAAATCCCCATTCTACCAAGGGTTGTACGTGACTGTCAATTCCCTCTTATCCCAACTTTTCTACAAAAGGAATCAAATTAAGTGGATGTATACTCCCCTCCATTATTCTATCTTATTACCTTGATCTTCCTACCTATTTAGTTCTCAAAAAGAGATTTCAAGTCTTAGAACCTGTTAAATACCTCATCCTTGGTCTTCAAAAAATATACAGAGGGATTTTTGGAAGAATCATCAATGAAAATAATATAATAAAGATTGCCTATTAACAAAGTTGATGATAAGGGTCCATAGACATCTAAATGAATCAGATCAAGAATCCATTTTTATATGTACTCACTACTTGGGAAAGTATCCTTGGCACTATTTCCAAGTGCACATCTGATGCAGGTGGATATTGGTGGCCACCCACCTATTCCAACTAGATCCTCTTGTCTGTTTTAAGTTCAACACGTTCTTTTGTACTTATTTGTAAGTGTGGGTTCTACACTTCTGGGGATATCTGAAGCCCTACACATATTTCAGGTGGATACTGGTGGCCTCTCACCTAATCCAAATGGATTATTTTGTATGTTTTCATGTCACCACATTTTGTTGTACTTTGAGGGTTGTTTTGGAGCCCTAAACAATGTTTTTTTGGCTCACGACAGTCAATCTGTAAACATAGTCAGTGTTTGATGGTGTAATGTGTATTTCTCTTAAACATCTTTCCAACATGCTATCACATGCCTAAAACAAAGGTCGTATGCAAATTTTATGACCCCAGGAAGTTGAGGTACCAACTTACCCATAGAGGCCCACATGACTTTTGGTGTTTCACCTCCCAGGGTTAGGTTTTTGGATGTCTAGGGTTTTGGCATTCATGAGTAATATCAAAAAGGCCTCTAGAGCCTCATTGTAATCATTCTGCTTAGACGAATGTGCATAGCAACCACATATCTTCTCAGAGATAGCTACCACCATTCGAGCAAGTGTTTCAGTTCTGCAGTTTTACAGTTTCAACCTATTTCATTTATTCAATAGAAGATATTGTTCACTAGATATCTGTGTTGTTCTTCATATCTCTGGGTTTATTGTATTCAGTCTATTAATCAGTTCGTTCTGCTCCTAAATCCGGATAAGTGGTATCAGAGCGATTTGCTCTTCATTTATTTTTCTTCCTGCATAACCCCAATAAGATCTGGGTATAAGAAGTTGGGACTCAAACCAGTTGAGTTGTTGCAAGATAGGTTGTGACGAGCCTGAAAACAACCCATGGGAGACCAAAAGAAATATGATGGAGCAAGAGATCCTTTTAAATGTTTCTCGAGGAATACCTTGCGCGACAAAGGAATGAAACGATGGACAACTTTGCGCAGATCCTTCGACGGCTGCCCACAGAAGAAGCATCTTCATCAAGCGTCCATGAAACCCCCTTCAAGGTACAGGTGGATTTTGATATTCCATTATTTGAAGGACCAATAGATGTGGATGTTGTAGATAAATGGTTGAATCTTCTCGAAGGGTATTTTTCGGTCCACAATTTTTTTGATAGGGAAAATTTTACTTTTTCACTCCTCAAGGCCATCCCCCATGTTAAGGACTGGTGGGACACTTACTCTAACCAAAGGGCCATAGAGGAATCTGCAATATTTGTGGTTTCCCCTACATGGGATTCCTTTCGGGATGTCATTAAAGAACAATACTACCCTATTGGAAGCTACGAGGACCAATACACTAGATGGACCACCCTGCGTCAATAAAGAGACCAGACAGTACCAGATTCACCAATATTTTCCATACCCTGCACACCAAATTGGGTATCAAATACACTGAGCGACATATGGTGCTCAAATATTGCGATTGTTTGCATAAATACATCCAAACAGAAATGGAGTTTATGGACATCACCTCATTGGGTACGAATTATAGATACGTTGTCAATATCAAACATAAATGTAAGCAGAAGAGGTGAGAGTTTGGATCTGCAAACTCCTCACAGCCGAAGCAGGGAAAATGTGACCCCAACCCACACAACAAGAGACAGATAAAAGATGGCCACTCTCAAGAAAACCAGTCCAAGCTGCAACACAAGAAGGGAATGAGAAGACGAAGAAGGACACAGGAAAACAGTGTGAGTACCATAAAATCCATTGGCACAACACTGAAGAATGCCACTCCAAGAAGTCACTTGTGGTTGAGCTGAAGGCTTCCAAGTTAGAGGTCAATTCTGATTATGAATCAAATCCTGAAGGAGGGAAGTGGATTATTTATGTTGAACCTAGTGTCATTGTCGCTACCACCAAATTCTGGCCAAGCGAACAAGAAGAACCAAAGGAAGGGGAACGCCTCTTTCACTCACAGATGTGGGTAAAGGGGGCTCCACTTCATTTCATTGTCGATAGAGGTAGTCAGGAGAATCTGATTTCAGCATAGGTCATTAAGTCGTTGGACCTGCCAACGACACCACACCCGCAAACCAACACCATCAATTGGCTTCACCAAGGAAGAGATCTTTGTGTCAGCCAACAGTGTCGTCTGCCCTACGACATCAAGCCTTTCAAAGATGAGGTATTGTGTGATATTTCTCCCCTTGAAGTTTGTGATGTTATTTTAGGACAACCATATTTATGGAATCATCATGATGTGTATGAATCTAGACCCTGCAGTGTTATTATTACTTTGGATAGACAATTGTACAGGATACCAAAGGTAACGCTGCCTACTGCTATTTCTTTAATATCTACTAAGCAATGCAGTAAGGTCATTTCACATATCGGGAAGTTCATCTTCTTTGTGATCTATGCTCACAGTAAGTAGAAGGTTTTTACCACATCCGTGGCCTCTACATAGAGCCTCTCTTTGCAGCAGAAGAAAGTGGACGAGATCGTGGAATAATATAGAGACATATTCTCCTCACCCACCGGGGTACCGACGCACTACCAAGTCAAGCATCCAATTGATACGACCCTCGGTACACCTCTACCTAATTGACTAGTCTATTGTCGCTCGTTGATGGAAAATGATGAAAGAAGGCGTCAGATCTAAGAGCTTCTTCAAAAGGGGCACATCAGACCCAGATCCTCCCCTTGCAGAAGCCCGATTGTACTAGTGCAGAAGAAGGACAAGACTTGGTGACTCTGCATTCATTACAGAGCCTTAAAAAAAATAACAGTTAGGAACCGGTACCCAATTCCCAGGATTGATGACCTTCTTGACCAACTCAAGGGGGAACATTGTTTCAGCAAGATTGACCTAGAGTCTGAACACCACTAGGTTCCCATCGAACCAACTGATGTATGGAAGACAACCTTCAAATCTAAAGAAGGTCTCTTCGAATGGTCGGTGATGCCCTTTGGATTAACAAATGCACCATCCACTTTCATGAGGTCGATGGATGATGTATTGAGACCCTTCACTAACTCTTTTGTGGTGGTATATTTTTATTACATCCTCATATTCAACAAAACTTGGGAGGAGCACATGTGGCATATTCAATAGGTTTTGAGCACTCTGCGGCAGCACAAGCTATATGCCAACTTGGAAAAATGCTCTTTTGGCATGAACAGGGTCCAATACTTGGGACACATTGTTGATGAGCATGGGGTACCTATTGATCTAGCTAATATCCAAGTCATCTGTGAATTTCCAGCCTCAACCACACTAACTGAGCTTTGGATCTTCTTGGGACTGACCAACTTGTATAGATAGTTCATGTTGGGATTCTCCCATATTGTATGGGCCCTCAGCCAGGTGACCAAGGGCGGTGGCAGGGAAAAGTTTGTGTGGGGTAAGGAACAACAACGATCATTCTATGATCTGAAGAATCACGTGTGCTCAGCTCCAGTCCTCTCCTTGCTCGATCTGCACCAACTATTGGCCCTTGACCAAGTTTTGGGAGATCCTTGGTCAAGTTGACCTATTTTGGGACTGCGACAGCCTGTCGAAGACAAAGTGCAAGACAAAGAAAAGATCGCGAGATATTGGCCCCTTTTTTGGATTTGGGAATATGTAATGGGTATGGGATGTCATCCCATGAGTTTACACATGTTTAGGCCTATTTTGTATGTATAAATAGAAGTCTAGGCAATGTAAGAAGTAGTGGAATAGTGCGCAAGTGTTGTGCAAGTTGGCTAAGTGCTAAGAGTGGGATATGTGTGATCAAGAAGTGTAAGGATTTGTGCATACTATGTGAGACTTGCATAGCCGAGTGCAATTTATTGTAAGACACTGTGGAGGGCTTTGTGTTGTAACGCAAGGAAGGAGGATCTAGCAACCTGCGCAGATCTCTTGTCTTATGCAGAGTAAGGGTTTTTGTCTCTGTTCATGTAGATAACTGATTGAATCTAATAAAGAAGAAGAGTTGGTGGACGTAGCCCCGGGGTGGGGGTGAACCATGTAAATAATGTGTTATTCTTCTCTGTGCGATGTTATGATGTGTTTATGTGTTATTTTCTAAGTGCTTTGACACAGATAGATATATTTGATTATGTTTTGTGCTTATGATGAATCTAGATGCTAGATCTGACATCTGTGAAATTTCTTAGTGCTTGAATCTGCTAGATCTGATCTAATTCCTTTTCTAAGTGCTCATATACATTAGATTGGGGTGGATGTTGTGATGCTCTGTTTTCTCTGCAGAGTAGATATTGGTTAGCTAATGATGAACTAATGGTGCTAAGTGCTCTATTAAGTGTTATAATCACAGATATGTGTCCCATCTAAGGTTGCAGACACCTAAGTCCTACAACCACCCCTGCCTCTACCTCGAGTGAGACATTATCTGCTTCGCAGGTGTTGCCGAAAGGGTCGGTAGTTAGGGTTTTGTTGGTGGGTTGTTGTAGCGTTGAACCCTGGGTCTGCCCCTGTGCCAAAAAATGGTTCTGTTGCCGGGACCTGAAAAATGATTGATAAGGTTCAAAAAAAGAACATGACACAAGAAAACCCTAAGGCAGATCCAGAAACTAAGATTATGAAAGAATCCAGGGAAGAATCAGAGAAATTATTGCTATATATAAGAGAAACCCTGAATGCTCACCGACATGTCATATTATCAAGGATATTCACAAAAAATGAATGCCTTGAAGCAATAATAGGAGATTTTGACGTTGACTGTGTTCTGAATAAGGAAACACAGGTGAATATTATGACAGAAAGAACTTGGGAAATTTTAGGAAAGCCTGCTATGATTCCCTTATTGGGAGGAATAGGATTATTCAGAGGAAAATTGATAACCCTATGTGGGAGACTTACCAAGATACCTATGAATGTCAATGGAACTTCGAAAGAGGAAGATTTTGAGATTATTAAATTTATTGAGAACAATGCCCCATTTACCATGCTACGAGGAAAACCTTGGATTGAAAGAGATCAGGCCAGAAGGCAAGAAGAAGAGGAAGTTTTAGAACAGAAGAAGCAAGAGTTAAAAGAATTCATGACTAGAAGGATTGCACACTTGATTGAAGAACATAAGAACATATCAAAGCCATTTAACACTAGAGACCCAGATGTCGAAGTTGCAAGACCACTAGAAGAACCACTGCAGATTGAAGTACATGTTCCTTATGAAGAAGAAGGGTTAACCTTGAATCTTAGGAAGGAATCTCAACAACGCGAAGTAACTATGCCAAAAGAAGCTAAGGATCAAAATGGAAAAAGACACACTGAGATGAAACTCACTGGGAAGAAGGCTAGAAAGCTAAGTAAAAAGAGAGCTAAGATCGACAATTTGCAGAAGGGTCTAGAGGGGACCTTGCAGAAGGAAAATTTTCAAAATTGGAGCTTCGTCGGGATATCAGAATAGTGACACATGGCACTTCGCCATAGCGAAACAATATAGTCGTTGGGGACATTATAACCGTTAGACCAACGCCCTGAATGGATAGAAAGACATTTTATGGACAAGACAACTTGCCATCCGATCGTTGGGACCGTGCCATAACGAACAGAACAAAATTAATGAACGCTTCATACCCGTTGCAAGTGACCCATTGTCGAGTTACCTATTTATCCCATTGCGCCATGCACCGAGAACACTTTTTCCAATTGAGAATTTGAGCCCGTAGACTAAGTCGAGTTTATACAATGATCATTGTCCTCTTTCTCTCTATCTCGTTACTGTGTCTAAGATACCCCTCGAACACAAGATTGTTAACCCCGAGCGTGTATGTCGAACGAGTTGAGCGCTGCCGAGAAAATTGTTGAAGAAGTTCTGATCAACCTCATGATTGAGAGAGTCATATCAATGTCTACAGGTGTACAAGCATCATCGACAAGGGGACTGCCAACCTCTCCATCCACTGCTCACGGAGCCGGACCATCCCGACCATCTAATGAAAAGCGAACCAAGCACAAGGATGATCTAGCGAATGCTAAATTGATCCTGACTATATTACCCACCTATCTACCACCTCTGAGTGGCACAATAAATCGAGACAGTGTGCCTACAGATTTTGACTACACTTTGGTCACTATGTACCTCCCGAAGGGGATACGCGCAGTTCGAGCAGACCAAGATAAGATTGTGGTGTTGAAGTTTAGTGACTTCAACCTGGGATATCGCAAATTTTACAACATGATCGCCCCACATAAGTACCTGACTCGAACTAAGGGGAATAATTCGAATATAATCCCTCAGTCATGGACCCATAACCTCACGCAGTCCACCCTGCTCAATGTCATGAAGATTCCTCACTTAGGATGACACCAGGAGGTGAATGCATGTGTCAATCTACTGTTGTCTTGTTACCATGGAGGTTATTTTTGGCTAAACTACCATATAACAGTTGATCTGATGATGATCAAACGGATCACGGGGTTGAGTATGCAAGGACCCGATCCACAAGAGTTTTACCCTGGAAAATCCATGGATCGTGCTCTAGCACAACTGATCAAAGACACTTATGGCGATGTCGAGAAGGGAATGCGAGAATACAAAGTAGCTTCTATTCAGAGTGGCACAGTGTGCCTCGCTTGTTAGTTGATCACAGGGAAGTTATTATGGAAGAACCGACCTACCAAAATCACCGTTTTTGTAGTCAACCTCGCAGGGAAGTGCGTAGAAGGACTTCATATGAATTGGGCAAAGTACCTAGTGAACCAATTAGAACTCGACTGCAGAGAAGCCCAGGACCAAGGGTACGAATTTCATTTCAGTTGGCTATTGATCCTGATCGCTTTTATTTCCTGGGAGATGCCGTAAGGTGTGACCTTACCGGACATATAACCTTTTGAACCATTGGCCGGGAAGTTAAGTACACTGTGGTACTCAAATGATATGAATAAACAGTGGCAGTCCAATGTTGTTTTTCATACCTATTACAACCAGCTGAAGACAACCATCCAATATGAGCCTCACATCACTTTGAACACTCTACACCGGTTCAGGCCCTTGATGAAGTTTAACGCAGACTGGCATTTTATTTACATCACATCGTGCGCTGACGAACACAAGAAACGGCTCCAATCCTACTATAAGCTAACGAAGGAGGACTTGGAGTAGATCACCAAGGACTGGTCGGTGGACCTTCTCATTCCAGCAGACCCTACGGAGATATCTGACATCGACAGCCCACAAAATGCGTAGGATACACCCAGACCTAGTAGGACAAAGAAGACTGAAGAGGTTCAGGATTTAGACAGTGCATATGTGAAGACTGCTTCCATATCACTAGAGCAAGGCAGTGATGGTGAAGAGTTGAATGAGAAATAGGTTGAACAACAGTAGGGTGACGAGGTTGATCGCCTAAAGAAGAGGAAAGGTTCGCCTCTGAAACCTTCCTCCCGGAAGAAATCAAAGGCCACCATGACCAAGATGCAGACTGTCCTCATCTCTGACGACTTAGACTTCCTCATAGCAGACCTGAATGATGCTTCGCTGGAAATAGTAGAGAAAGAAGAATCAAAGAAACCTGCAACCACCCCTGCCTCTACCTCGGGTGAGACTTCATCTGCTTCGCAGGTGTTGCCGAAAGGGTCGGAAGTTAGGGTTTTTTTGGTGCGCTGTTGTAGCGTTGAACCCTGGGTATGCCCCTATGCCAACACCAACATTTATATATTGAGACTAATGCATCTAACTATGTTGTAGGTGCAGTTCTCACTCAGCTTGGTCATCCGGTGGAATACCATAGTGAGACACTCTCAGATACTATCTGGAAACACCTTACCTGTGACAAGGAAATGTATTCCATTGTACAATCCTATCGTCAATGGAAACATTACATTATGGGAAAGGAGACAATCATCCACATTGATCACAAGCCTCTTCAGTTCATATAGACACAAGGGAAATTGTAGAACGACCGCCATCAGAAGTGGTCCCCCTACCTACAACAATTCTATCTCAATGTCAAGTATAATATAGGGATATCAAATCGTGTCATTGATTACCTCAGTTGACCTCCCATGGCTACACTCACCACTATGCTCCATTCATGTGGACATGAGGCATCTGAGTGGCCCCAATTTTATCAGCAAGATCTGGACTTTGCCACCACCTATCAGTTCTTGGGTACAGGCGCGAATGTCACCGATTTTCACATTCAGGACAGACTATTATGCCATATGTTTCATATATTTGTTCATACAAGTGAGCATGCAAAATTGATTTGGGAAGCCCACTGCAGTCGGATGGCAGGACATTTTGGCATGGAGAAAATTGTGGTCATTATTTAGAATCATTTTTATTAGCCAAAAATTCGGCAGGATGTCAGCAAGTATATCAGATCTTGCACTTTCGGTGCCATTTCCAAGCCATCCATCAAGAAGCAAGGCTTATACACCCCTCTTCCTACTCATGAGAATCCTTTGGAATCCATCTCAATGGATTACATGTTTGGCCTTCCGTCCACCAAGCAAGGAAATGATTGCGTATTTGTGGTCATTGATTGGTTTTCGAAGATGGACATCCTCACAGCATGAAAGAAGAATATCACAGTCGCAGATACTTATAAAGATATTCTTCAAACGAGTGTGGGTCCATTTTGGGATACCACAGACCATCATCTTTGACCGGGACAGGAGGTTCCTCTACACATTTTGGTCGAGTCTCTGGTCATTGTTGGACACCAAGATCACTAAATCCACTTATTTCCACCCCCAAACAGATGACCAAACAAAGGTCATCAATCAGATGATTGTGCAAATCCTACGCATGTACAACTCTAAGCATCCACGTACATAGGATGAGAGTCTCCCCTATCTTCAACACAATTACAACAAGTCTCTCCATAGCTCCACCATCCATAGCCCATTTCAGGTGGGTCTAGGATTCCAACCCTTGGGTCCCATTGATGTTGCACTAACTCTTTCCACCACATAGACAGACTATTCCCATGTTCATTTTGAGACTGACAAAGCCGCCATATTCATTGAACGGATTCAACACATCCGCTAACATGTCCGTTTAGGAAAAGATATGAAATGATCTTACTCAAGAATTTTTAGATTCTTCTTAGCTAAAGCAAAATAGACGAGAATATCACCCTATGTTTATAGCCAACAAAATTAGCATCCTAACTCACAAGTATTAATTACCAGTGCTTAGGCTAGTCTTTTTTCAATAAAAAGCTTGCTAGAAATTTACTTTTTATGTAATTTTCTGAATATAATA
>SNQJ01S0027068.1:83722-108974 GCA_010110895.2 Picea sitchensis | reverse complement strand
AGTCAGGCATGTGAGGTAAAATTTGTTGATTAGGAGAAGCTGCAAAGAGAGATAACCGACCAGCCATTGAATTCAACTCCCTCTGAACATGAGTGATGTTGAAGGATAAAAGGTTTGAGATAAGCACCCAAGTAGTTTGGGAGTAACGTTCCATCAGCTTGTCGCTAGGAGAGCATATTTTTCGTATCAAGTTCACAACGAGCTCAGAATCTCTGAAAACTGAAAGGTGACAACATCCAAGATTAAGGGCATTTTCAATGCCTAATAATAAATATTCAAACTTAGTGGCATTGTTTGTACAAGCGAACTCTAACCTGTAAGACAGATTATGAATCCTTCCTACAGGGGAAATCAAGGTAATGTCATCCCCATTTCCTTCATTAGAGCTTGAACCATCAAAGTGCATATTCCACATATCATCTTCTAAATCGATTATTTCCAAAGGAATATTATCCTCTTCAGCAAAGATGGATTACACTCCTAGGTCCTCTTCGATATAGTTCACGGTAAATTGTGGAACACTGTTTATGTAGGGTGGGATTCTTCCTTCTCTAAGGACTATAATGTTCTTACCATTCCGAGGAACAGATAAATGTGTCTCGTCGAGTGAGAGATATCCACTTGTTAATACTTGTGAATCTCTTCCCAAGATAATTGAGTAATTTCTTACAGGCATATCAATGACCTGAATGTTGAGGGTTGTCCTTATCTCAGGATGAGCACATAAAACCAAGGCCACATATTTAATCTCGCCTATGGTTGTTTGTTGTAGACTATTATAGGAGAGCATGCTTCTAGCATTTTCATTGGTATAATACAAGCCTATCTCTTCCATAATAATCTTCGACATCACACTTAGGCCCGAACCACCATCAATGAGGCAACAATGGGAAATCTTATCCATAATATTTACAGAAATATAAAAAGGGGGATTTTTTTACAGGGTATCTAAATTTATGTACACCTAATTTATTTACAGAAGAATCCTCTTCGTCTACCTCTTCGAAAAGATTGGCTACAACGGAAGCTTTTCCTTCCATGAATTGTTTCAGATGCATCTGTTGTTCAGGGACGAAAACCATGTCTAGAAGGGTTGCATCTTCTTTGATGTTGGCCAACTGATTCAATATATTGTATTTGGAAGAGGGGAGAGGAGGATTGATCACTTGACTCTCATGACCCTTAGGAACCTGGAGAGTAGTAGCGGTTGAGGATGAGCTTGGACCAGAAGAACTGCAGGGAGGATCAAATTTTCCCTTGGGAGTATAGGCCTTGTTCCTAGTGTTGATGACCATGACATCCTCTGGCTCTGCAAAATCTAGGACAATGATAGTATCTTCTGGTCTTTTACCAAAGATCGTATCTCTGGCACTCTTCTTTACCTCACATGTGGTTTCCTTGTGGTGTTCCTCGCAAAAGTTACACCAACTCTGAGGCAGGATAGCTTTAGGCTGAAAATTGTTTTCAATCGGATTTATAAAGGGGGTGTAGAAGAGGATGAAGCTCCAGGGGTGAGAGGGGAGACAATACCCTTCCTCTCAAACGCTATGATATGGTTGTTCATATCTTGTACTAGTTGTAAGAGAGCGGACATGTCTGTTTATCTAACTGATTCTCCCTAGGGAAGACCAGTTATTTCAAGTTGTTCTTCATACTTTGAACAGGTATGCAGAGCGGAACCGAGATTATCAACGGATTTTTCCTCAAGTCTATGACGGTAGGGAGAAGGAAATGCATTGTATTAATATATGAAATCGGCTTGGTTCTGAGGGAGGATAAGTTCAGGGATTTGATTGTATAACTTGATGAAACACAAGTTAAAAGACTTGATGGTTTCTCCATTCTTATAGGTGACATTATTGTATTCCCTTAACTTCTCAGTGGGGCTTTTGGATTGCCCATAAGTGGATCGGAACCAATAGATTAACTCCTCCCAAGTAGACAGAATATTAGGAGGAAGTTCAAAGAAATCGGTCACAGCCTTTCCTTCTAAGGAATTGGCGAACAAGCGCATGCAAGTGTCATTGTCGTTGGCACCTATGTTATGACAAGCATTAGAAAATGCCACCATGTGTTCATTTGTACTGACAGTGTTATTTCCTGAAAACCTAGGAAGGTGCTCTTTAAATTTTGGAAGTGGATGAGTAGAAGGTGCTAGGTTAAGAGGAGAGGACACATGCCATGGTGTGGTTGTGGCATCTTATTCAAATTGAAAATTTCCATACTTTTTAATGACTTTGGTGGGGTTTGTGGTAGATTGTACAGGGATGTGGTGGCTATATAAGCTAACAATCACTAATGACGATGAATATTGAGAAGACAGAGCACTTCTGGTGCCACCAGAGCCACCACTAGATGCCATCCTATGGATGATAGATGAGGGAAAGAAGGACGAACTGGATGAATCACATAAAGTTATCCTTAGAGAACTTTGTTGGGTAGATAACACAATGTTTCTCCTTCCTATTTCAGCAATAGGATTTATTTTAGGTGACAAACCTCTTCTTCTTCTAGAAGCACAAGAGCCTAAGGAATGAAAGAAGGGCCAAAACTTGAAGAAACAAAAGGGTCACTTCTGATTTCTAGGTTGTCTATGTCTAGCTTCCAATTGTTATTCAACACTAATATATCGTTCAATTGCAGCCCAAGAATGGTTAAGATCACCACGAGTGTTAGCAGTGTCTAAGATGGTATTAAACAGATTTAAAGCAATGTTGGTCTGATCTTGAAGATCAGGCTCAATGTTGGGTTGCCTTGCAACATGAATGGTCATTAAGGATAAACAATCAAAGAATCAATATCAGAAAAAGAAAGATGTATCGATGAAAATCGAGTATAGAAATTAACCAGAGAGATATCGAAGATCTCCCCAGTATGGTCGCCAAATAAATGTTGAGGAAAAGATATGAAATGATCTTACTCAAGAATTTTCAGATTCTTCTTGGCTAAAGAAAAATAGACGGGAATATCACCCTATGTTTATAGCCAACAAAAATAACATCCTAACTCACAAGTATTAATTACCATTGCTTAGGCTAGTCTTTTTTAATAAAAAGCTTGTTGGAAATTCACTTTTTACGTAATTTTCTTAATATAATAGTTGTTGAAATGAATTTAAAGACATAAGTAAAGACACCAAGATGATAATCAAGACATATGAGTGTAATGTCCCCCACCTGTCGATGAACAGGTCTGGGAAGACTTAGTGGTCTAGACATCCCCACTAGACCATAGTCTCACACGGCATGGGGAAAATTCAACCAAACTAATGTTATAATTTGAAGTTGACTTAGGAAAAAGGGAAAAAGGGAAAAAAGTAACTCAATGAAGAAATAGAACGCTGGAGGTTGAGTTAGGAGTTGAACCTAGGAGTTAAACTAACTCAATGGGAAAATAGAATGGAGGTATAAAAGAAAGGCTAGGGCGCACCTCTCATTTAATCTTGGATATTTGGTATTTTGCTTGTTGCGCTCTTGAGCACACAGTTTTGAGGGTTTTGAGATTACAAACCCTAGAGAACAACTCAGTGGTGAAATATTCCACTCACCTTGTTCCAAGCTTGGTCTTGGGGATGAAATACTCCACCCACACCATTCTACACTCATCATCTATTCAGGAGAGAAGCAGGGGCCGTACCAGTTAGGGTTTTCCAGTAAGGGTGCACCATTTATTGAGGAACAGTTCAATCCAGATTATTAAAAGAGATTTGGGAGATTCTAGCATTAGGGATTTTCTTGCAGTACCTTTCTCATCAGTTTGGAGGCTTTCTTGAGGATTTACTACGGCCATATCATTATCTACAGGTTGGGACAACTTTGAAGGAAGGAAGACGTTTTGATGATTCGGTGATTCTCAGATCTAGGAGGGTCTACCTCATATCTGATATTGAAGCTTCTCCTAGGGGTTTGTGACTGCCCGATCTATCATCCTAGAGAGTTTCAGGTGGTTTGGAGGCCTCATTCATCCAGGCCAAATTGTTGGTCCTATCTAGGGTTTCAGGAGGGTCGTACCTATTTAGGGTTGCAACAATTGGANGGTGCACCATTTATTGAGGAACAGTTCAATCCAGATTATTAAAAGAGATTTGGGAGATTCTAGCATTAGGGATTTTCTTGCAGTACCTTTCTCATCAGTTTGGAGGCTTTCTTGAGGATTTACTACGGCCATATCATTATCTATAGGTTGGGACAACTTTGAAGGAAGGAAGACGTTTTGATGATTCGGTGATTCTCAGATCTAGGAGGGTCTACCTCATATCTGATATTGAAACTTCTCCTAGGGGTTTGTGACTGCCCGATCTATCATCCTAGAGAGTTTCAGGTGGTTTGGAGGCCTCATTCATCCAGGCCAAATTGTTGGTCCTATCTAGGGTTTCAGGAGGGTCGTACCTATTTAGGGTTGCAACAATTGGAGGAGGAAGACATGGTATTTGGGCTTCATATTTCAAGAGGGGGTTCATATTGCCCTGATATATCTCTTGGTGGATTTTGGTAGCATTTGGAGGTCTTCTTCAGGAGGGTCGAACCCTGGTCCTCATATTCTTCAACAGGATATACCAACATCTAGAGGGGTTGTACAAACCCTATCTTTTTGTATTGGATCTCTCATATTGTATATAGCCTTTGGGAGGATTATCTTGTGTTCCATGAGCATTTTGTAGCAAATCATATCTTATTTATTGGATCCATCTGATGTTAGTCCAGATATGCTCGTATATTGTATCAGGCTCTTGTTATTTCCTAATAAAGAGGTCAGATCTATGCTTTATGGTTCCATATCTTGTATGTTGATGAAATATTGCATTATGTTGAATGAATCTTGATAAATTGTGTTGAACAACTAAATATAAACCCTAAGCCTGAAATATCAATGGCCATCCTGCAAACACAAACAATCAACAATTAGTTCAGTGGTTAGCTAGTGTTTCCAAGCGAAAAAAATGGCTTGGGAACATTACAGTGGTATTAGAGCTCTGATCCTCCCATCATGTGAGGATTAGCGCATGCATAGGTACAATGGTATCTATATGTTCCAAAGGAAGAAACAAGCAAGTGAAATAGAGGCCGAGATGGAGGGTTCAGGTTGTTATCTCCTCAAATAACACAGCCAAATTTGTTTATTTTAAGTGATAGGAAGTCAACAAAAAATTCATTTCTAAATTTTCTAAGGCTCATTTTTTAGAGCTTTATGCATGTAATAAAGTTTGAAAAACATTTGGTTTTGTTTTTATTTAAAAAAAGGAAAATCTCGAGTTTCGTTGGCTTAGGCAGACATTTCAACTGTTCATTAGCCACCAAAAGCCTAGCTTTTGGTGGCTTAAATGTGAAATTCAGGGCTAGTTTAGCCACCGAAAGTGCAAGTTTTTCAAACGATAAACTGCCTTGGGAAAACTCAATTTTCTCAGTCGTAGAGAGGTCGTTTCACACGCTCAAATAGTCGATTGACAACTAGACATCCTAAGATTTCCAATGGTACTTTCATATCTGAATTTAGAGCTTGGGAGAGCAGTCAAAAGTCCCCTGCAAGGTAAGGCATCGTTTTCAGAAATGTGGCGGTTTTGATGTTATTTTATCATCATTTTCAGGTATGAAGGATTTTAAAATGGTTTCAAGAGATCTTATAAGTGTTATTAAGCTTGGGAAATCCCTTGTACAGACATTGCTTGATAGCCAAAGGAGCACCAAAGTTTTCTTTCATTCAGAGAAGGGTTTCTTGCTTATTATTCTTTGTATAGAATCAATTGTACCAGGTTTTCAATGATGTTATAAAACTAGAAACTTCTGCAAGTGGTCAAATCTAGTAGATAAATACGCAGGTGGTCTAAGAGAACACTCATAGTTGGGTGAAGTTATTCCTATAATATAATTGACTTGGGCATGTGGAAGTTAGAGCATAATGTCTAAAGATGAAACTACTTTGCAACAGGTGCAAAGAACCTTGGAGAACATATCTGAAGTTTCAAAGAAATGCAATTTTTAATACTATTTAAAAATAGATCTTTCGGTGGCTTAGGTAGTCTTTTTCATCTGCCCTTAGCCACCGAAAGAAGAGCTTTCGGTGGCTAACAGGCCAGAATTTTTGGCTCCTTAGCCACCGAAAGCGCAGAAAATTGCAGATTGTTCTTCTTTTTGCCCAGATTGATTATTTTTTGATCCAGATGCCTTGAGGGTGGTTTCTAATGATAGATAATAATTAAATGGATACATATCATCATCCCTTTTCATCTTTTGAGGTAGATGACAATGCAAGAAGAATAAGTTGTCTTTCTATTTTTGGGTAAAAATGCACATATTTTGGTCAAAAAGTCAAAATTCGACTTGGCAAAAGTTTATTCAAGAGAATATGATGACTATTACTCAAAGATATTATCAAATTTCATTCATGGGTGCAGGTGGCACTTCATTTCATCATTGTAAACCTTCTAGGAATCAAATCCTAAAATTTAGGAATATGACTAGATTTGGAAATCTGGTTTTTCTTGTTTTAGTCAGTTTCTTTGGAGACAGATTATGATCATATGGAAAGGTATTTTCGGAAAGTGAGAGAGGATTTTTACCAAAACGATCTCCTCTTCAAAAACCTCTCTCATTTTTCCAAAATATGTTTTGATCTGAGAGATATAGGTCAATTTCGGAGCAACATATTTCCATAAATTTCTGCATTTTCCAGCGACCTCACAAATTCGAATGTGAGATAGGAGAAAAGGTTATCAGATCCATATTTTGGGGATCTTGAAACTGATTTGTAAATATTATTTAAAGCTCATTTGAGAAGAATTGAGGAGGGGGGTCCAGTCCTTGAGGCTAAGGGAGGTTTGATTTTGAGTTCTAAACTATACTGGTATTGTGATAGAGATTCTTTCTATAATATGTTCAGCCTGCAAGCTTCTTTCACTGTTATTGTCAGATCTTCTTTTCTCTTTCTGTTATATGCTTATGATTTGAATTATGTTCTTTATCTATGTTTACATAGTCCATTGGTGACTGTCATCTCACTATCTGATTAGTAAGCAAAGGATCATAAGTATTTATTGTTGATCTGTTAGCCCATCATATCTATTGTTTTATAGACGTATGTTCTGTTTAATTGATTAGTCTCTTTATCCATTTGATTCACCTATTTGATAATAGCTCTTGAAGGCCTTGCATTGTTTGAATATCCTTAGACATTCTTGTGATACAATCCAGTGAGTTAGATATTCATCTTGATCCAACCTGATACCCATCATTGAGTAAATCATTGAAAGATTATTTAAGTTACCAGGCATCTCTGAGATACAACCTAGGAGAGTTTCCTGGAGCGATAACACAAGTGATTACGTTGAGCCCTAGGGATTATCTTTCTTAACACAGGAATTCCATAAATCCATAAACCAAACATAAAGTAAATTGGTCATCCACTTGCAGGTGAACTATGATGAAAACCGTAGGGGACAAACCAAAATCATTGAGACCTTGAAGAAGGTAGATGAGAACTTGAGGAAGGTGGATGAGAACTAGTCAAGGATAGCCCAGTTGTTGTTACAGATGAATCACAAGGGGAAAGGTCCAGAGACATATGAAAACAGGGAGACTGGTCGATCACACTATGGAAACAGGTATAATCCAGAACATGTCCCTATCATCAATATGAGGGAAGCCATGGAGGGAGAAAACCACGTGGATAGATAGGTAGCAGGGATACCCCTAGACCATACTTTCCCATGTTCACATATGAACATGCACAACATGAACAGGTGGATGGATTTTTTGAGCAGATGACATAGTGTACCAAGGAGTACAACAATTTGAGTATGACGATTCAGAGGCAGATGTCCCTAGATCAATACTTTCAAATCAAATTCAAAAACAAGCTTAGATCGAACCACAGGAGCAACTATGATTTTGAGCATAGAGCTGGGAAGATGGAGATTCCCTTCTTTGATGGTACGAACAAGATGACAACACAGGCATGGGTACAGAAGCTGGACACTTATATGCAGCTTAAACCCATGAGGGAGATGGAAGCCATCAAATTTGCCGCCATTTACTTAGATGGAAAATCTCATGAGTGGTGGTATCATGGATTGACCACACTAGGCCACAGTCAGATAGTGGCATACACAGAGTTCACTCAGAGACTCATTGACAGGTTTGACTAGGGGGATCATGAGTTACATTTYTGAGAGCTCACATAGCTCAGACAGACAGGGGCACCAGAGGTGTACATTGAGGAATTCCATAGGCTAGCAGTCATGGTGCAGGATGTATCACAGACCAGACTCATGATGCTCTTCATTGAAGGGTTGATGGAACCCTTGAAGGGTTGGGTAAAGGATTTTAATCCTACCAACCTACAGGATGCTATTTGGAGGATGAGAGACCTAGGACCAACCACCAAGCTGAATTTTTTTCCTAGACCACCTCTTAACACAGGAGGAAGAGATCAGAGACCTCCAATGAACCTAGGAGGACATGACCCAAGGGGGTTTGACAAGGGAAGAGGCAGGATGGGTGAGAATACCAGAAGGGAATTGAGGAGGAATCAACTATGCTACACTTGGAAAGAGCCATGGAACCCATCACACAAATGCATGGGCCGTGGCCAAGTGCACTACATAGAGGTAACCTCATACAATGAGGAGGAGGAGGATTTCGGCCACATCCAGAACATGGAAGTAGACACCATAGAGACTGCAGATGAGGAGGCCACATGTCATGACAGTACAGATGAAGAGAGAGCCACCTTGGCATCCATCAGTGGGGTGCCCAAGTACAACACTTTCAGTATGAGAGGTGTCTTGTAGGGGAAAAAGGTGTCAATTTTGATTGATGGAGGATCCTCTCACAACTTCATTGACTCATCATTGTTACAAAGGAGGCATATACCCATGGTTGAATTTGAAGGTTTCAAGGTGGAGGTAGCAGGTGGGAGCACCATGCCTTGTAACAGGTACATTCCAGGCATGAAGCTTACGTTGGGTAGGCATGATTTGGTACAGGATGTCTATGTGATGGATATTCCGAATACAAACATAATCCTTGGAGTTCAGTGGCTTAGTATGTTGGGGCATATAACCACCAACTACAAGACCATGGAGATGTATTTCACGGAGGAGGGTGGACGAAAGGTATTTCTCCGAGGTATGACAGGTAACTCAACCAAAGTAGTTACGACCAAGAGGATGGAGGCCATTTTTAGAAGGGAAGAGATAGTGTATGCAGCTGAGTGCAAGATTTTGGCACATGTGGACAAACAAGGCAAGGTTCACTACACATCGGAGATTCAGGAGATAATTGAAAAACACAGTAAATTATTTGGACCTATTCCACCAGGGGTGCCACTGGACAGGGGGTTTGAGCATATCATTGAGTTGGAGGAAGGGGCAAAACCAGTCATCACCATGCCTTACAGACATCTGAAGAAGTACAAAGACGAGATAGAGAAGGAAATCAAAGAACTCTTGGATATGGGGCACATCAAGCCGAGTTCCAACCCTTTTTCTTCTTTAGTTGTGTTGGTCAAGAAGAAGGATGGAACCATGTGCATGTGCATTGACTTCCGGGCACTAAACAAGAAAACCATAAAAAACAGGTACCCCATACCAAGGATTGCCGAATTGTTAGATGACTTGCATGGGGTTGTCTATTTCACCAAAATTGACCTACGTTCTGGGTACCATCAAATCAAAATGAGGGAAGGAGACATTCCAAAAACTGCTTTCAGGTGTCACTACGGCCACTATGAGTTTTTAGTGATGCCATTTGATCTAACCAATGCCCCAACCACATTCCAATCATGCATGAACCATGTATTCAACAAATATTTGAGGAAGCATCTCTTGGTATTCTTTGATGACTTTCTCATTTATAGCAAGACGTGGGAGGAACACCTTCGGCATGTGGATCAGATATTGTCTATCATGGGGGAACAATCATTGTATGCTAAGGAGTCCAAGTGTGAATTTGGAATGATGAAGGTTCTTTACTTAGGACACGTCATCGGAGTTAAGGGGGTACAGGTACATCAAGAGAAAATTCAAGCCATAATGGAGTGGCCTACACCTAATACCCTTACAGAATTGACGGTATTTCTAGGCATGTGCACTTACTACGGGAAGTTTGTCAAGGGGTTCTCTCAACTTTTTGCACCTTTGATCGATTTGACCAAGAAAGGAGCTTTCAAATGGAGTGAGGAGGCCCAATTTACATTCGACAAGATGAAAAAGGTGATGAGCACATGCCCAGTCTTCGCCCTACCAGATTCCGTCCAAACTTTCACCTTGGAGTGTGATGCCTCAGGAGAAGGTATTGGGGTGATACTGATGCAAAATAGGCACCCTCTTGCCTATGAGAGCCGAAAAATCAGGGGACCTGCATTACTTTACAAAATTTATGACAAAGAGATGTTGGCCATCATGCATGCTCTGGACAAATTCAGACAATACCTGGTAGGTGCACGGTTTGTGGTGAAATCACATCATAACAATCTTAAGTACCTATTGGAACAGAAGGGCTAAAATGAAAGGTAGCAGAAATGGGTAAGTAGAATACAGGTCTATGACTTTGAAATTGAATTCGTCAAAGGGAAGAACAACGTGGTGGTATATGCATTGTCCAGAAGGCCATCCATTTATGCCATGACAGATGTGTCTGTTGATTGGAAGGACCACTTGGTGATGGAATATTCAGAGAATCAGTTCGCTTGTCAGGTAATGGACAGGCAAATACAGGACGATAACTTCAGGATCATTTATGGCCTCATCTATTATAAGGGTCGAATATTTTTGGTTCCTAAATCGGCCTTCAAGGCCAAAGTGTTGCACGCATGTCATGACTCACCAATGGCAGGTCACCAAGGGATTGGCAAGACATATAGGCAGGTGAGGGAGAGGTTCTCATGGAAGGGCCTCAAGGAGGATGTGATGAATCACGTCAAGGAATGTACTACTTTCCAGGAGAATAAGGATGAGCACACTCACCTGGCAGGACTACTGCAACCCCTACCTATCCCATAGCACAAGTGGGAAAGCATATACATGGATTTCATCACAGGCTTGCCAAAGGCGCAGGGGAAAGACTGCATTTTCGTAGTGGTGGATAGGTTGACAAAGTTTGCACACTTCTTCTCCATTGCTACAGACTTCAGTGCAACACAAGTGGCTGAATTATTCTTTAGGCAGATCTTCAGACTGCACAGACTACCCAAAACCATTGTCAGTGATAGGGATAGCAGATTCATGAGTACATTTTGGCAGGAGTTATTCAAGCTAATTGGTATGGCCTTGAATCCTAGTACTAACTATCATCCTTAGATGGACGAACAGACCGAAATAGTCAACAAATGGGTGGAAGGATATCTCAGGAATTATGTGGCAGGGCAACAGAAGGTGTGGGTCAGATGGCTACATTTGGGGGAATATTGCTACAACACCACCCAACACATGTCCATAGGCATGACCCCATTCAGGGCATTGTACAACTATGATCCACTCTCTTTCATGGAGATTGATTTTGGTGACAGTAGGKCTCTGATGGTACAGGACTGGGTACAACAGAGTTAGGATATCCTYAGGGATCTGAAGGATCATTTACAAAGGGCACAAAACCAGCAAAATATCCAAGTGGATAAACACAGGGTTGAGCACACTTTTGAGGTTGGTGACTTAGTTTACCTAAGGCTCCAACCATACAGGCAGACTTCTATAAAAAGGAGCGGAGAAGAGAATATCCAACCACATTTCTTTGGGCCCTACAGGATTGGTAGGAAGGTAGGGGTCGTAGCTTATGAGCTGGATCTCCCACAGGGTAGTAGGATACATAATGTCTTCCATGTGTCATGCCTGAAGAGGGACATTGGCCAACACATCATGCCCCTTGATGTGCTTCCACCTCTAGATGAAGAGGGGCAATTGGTTTTGATTCCAGAAGATATACTGGAGGTTTGGGAGAAGAATCTCTGGAAGAGAAGCATCAAAGAGTACCTGATCAAATGGAAGGATTTACCCATTGAGGATGCCACGTGGGAGAATGAATAGGTGGTACATGAGACAGGTTTGGAATTGCTTGATGACAAGCAATTTCTAACCGGGGAGACTGTAATGTCCCCCACCTCTTGATGAAGAGGTCTGGGAAGACTTAGTGGTTTAGACATCCCCACTAGACCATAGTCTCACACAGCATGGGGAAAAGTCAACCAAACTAATGTTATAATTTGAAGTTGACTTAGGAAAAAGGGAAAAAGGGAAAAAAGTAACTCAATGAAGAAATAGAACGCTCAAGGTTGAGTTAGGATTTGAACCTAGGGGTTAAACTAACTCAACAGGAAAACATAATGGAGGTATAAAAGAAAGGCTAGGGCACACCTCTCATTTCATCCTGGATATTTGGTATTTTTCTTGTTGAGCTCTTGAGCACACAGTTTTGAGGGTTTTGAGATTACAAACCCTAGAGAACAACTTAGTGGTGAAATATTCCACTCACCTTGTTCCAAGCTTGGTCTCAGGGATGAAATACTCCACCCACACCATTCTACACTCATCATCTATTCAGGAGAGCAGCAGGTTCATACCAGTTAGGGTTTTCCAATAAGGGTGCACCATTGATTGAGGAACAGTTCGATCCAACTTATTGAGAGAGCTTTGGGAGATTCTAGAATTAGGGTTTTGCTTGCAGGACCTTTCTCATTAGTTTGGAGGATTTCTTGAGGATTTACTACGACCAGATCATTATCTACAGGTTGGGATGAACTTTGAAGGAAGGAGGATGTTTTAATGATTCAGTGATTCTCAGATCTAGGAGGCTCTACCTCAGATCTGATCTTGAAACTTCTCCTAAGGGTTTGTGACTGCTCGATCTATCATCCTAGAGAGTTTCAGGTGGTTTGGAGGCCTCATTCATCTAGGCCTAATTGTTGGTCCTATCTAGGGTTTCAGGAGGGTCATACATGTTTAGGGTTGCAACAATTGGAGGAGGAAGACATGGTATTTGGGATTCATATTTTAGGAGGGGGTTCATATTTCCCTGATCTATCTCTTGGTGGAGTTTGGTAGAATTTGGAGGTCTTCTTCAGGAGGGTTGAACCCTGGTCTTCATATTCTTCAGCAAGATGTACCAGCAGCTAGGGGGGTTGTACAAACCCTATATTTTTGTATTGGATCTCTCATATTGTATTCAACGTTTGGGAGGCTTATCTTGTGTTCCGGGAGAATTTTGTAGCAGCTCATATCTTCTTTATTGGATCCATCTGATGTTATTCCATATCTACTCGTATATTGTATAAGGTTTTTGTTATTTCCTAATAAAGAGGTCAGATCTATGCTTTATGGTTCCATATCTTGTATGTTGATGAAATCTTGCATTGTGTTGAATGAATCTTGATAAATTTTGTTGAACAGCTAAATATAAACCCTAAGGAAAAAATATTAATGGCCATCCTGCAAACACAAACAATCAACAGTTAATTCAGTGGTTAGCTAGTGTTTCCAAGGGAAAAAATGGCTTGGGAACATTACAATGAGACATAAAGCAATCCTTTATTTCATTCCAATTCAGCAAAGAGTCATTTTCTTTACAAAATCTCATACATAAATTTTGGACCAAATTCAAACTTAGACATCCCCGATGGAACATACAAAAGGACCTCTGACAAAAAACCATAACTGAACTCTAAAATCTAGATCAACTTGCCACAGATTGCTTCCCACACGACTCTACATGAGAGCCTTTGTCAGTCATGAAAACTAATTCACAAACAGACAAGTCTACACAGACTATCAAAGACAAATCAAAACCTCTGAAAAACAAGTGTCTGAATGATGTGATTCAGCCCTAAATATTGTTGTCTACAATAAGACCCTGCTATCATAAAAGAGAATTAGGCTTGTGATGAATATATGAATGAATGAAAACTGAACTATCTCAAAATAAACTTAAAGAGAAAACATTAGTATTATTCTGCTTCTATCCCCCCCTTTGTTCCTCCCTTTCCTTTTTCTTTTAAACAATTTAGAATTGGTTGAAGTAGTTGAACCAACTCATTAGTTAATTTAATTAAAAGACTCGACCAACTTTAGTTAGGGGGGAAAAGTAGTAATCATAATAAAGGTCATAAATAAATAATAACTAGTAGGTGGGACCCCTTGTGACTCCCTTTAGTTCATAACAATCATAACATAATTATTTAGTTAAGTAAACACACCTCCTTGTGTCTCCCATCCACATATTCACATTTGACAATTTAGCTCATGACATTTGAAATTATTTTCAAAAAATATTACTCATGTAACCAAAAATAAAACATGTTGTCCAAAGTTTCCTGAAGTCAAAGGTCAAAAACAATAGATAAAAATAAAAACTCAAAATCCATATTTCACACTCTGCGATACAATATTTCCTTGACTGATGATGTCACCCTTTGATTTTCTTGAATTTGTGTTTGGTTGTGCTGAGACCTTAGGCCTAATATCATTGATCACGTGGGAACAATCGTCCCTCAAATGCATCCGGGAAGACACGGATTTGTCAGAGCCATTAGAGGGTGAGGAAGGGGCCGCAGTGGCTTTCCCTTTGTCAAGGGAATGGTGGGCCTCAGTTTTCAATCTCTTGCTAGCATGGGAGGATTGCACTAGTGAGTGGGGAGCATCTTGGACAATCTAGTTGTTAGGCAGAGGAGCAGGCAAGGACAAATTGGGCTAGCCACGATGTTGGGAGACTGTCGGGTGGACAATCTCTTGCCATCCATCATTTTCAGGAACCTCAGGTTGCAATGAGACATGAGGAGGCACAAGTATACCAGGGGCTTGCAGAACTTGGAAAGGAGGCCTTCCAGGCCTAGGTTGGACTACTCACTGCCCAATCCAATTGAAAAATTCAGCCTGAAACAATTGGCAAAGATCTTGTGAATCAACATCAAATGTATGGAGAACCTGGGCCTTCTTGGGCCCCTATTCCAATTACCTCTCCCTCTACTTCCTTGGCCATGGCTACCTCAGCTAAAAAGACACATTCATGCATGCATGATTGATTAGCAAATAGTCTTTTCAATAACCATACATGACAACTCTTAAAAATATGAAATAGATTTGGCTTAGTAATGTATCATGCTCATGCAATCCAATCCATACAAATTGTTTTACTGTTTATCAATGAGCAGGGGGGTGAATAAAGGGTCATGGGATATGTGTGGGGTTTGTATTGAGTGAAACATGATATGATGAGGGGGGGGGGAATATGATTACTGCTCAAAGACAACAACAATCAACTGCAAACCAAAGAAAACATCACTGTAATTCACCAATACACTGCTACTGCCAACTATTTCACACAGAATTTTCCTTGACTACAATCAATTTTAGAATAGGGAGTGAAAAATGAATGTGGGAAGGCGATGGGGTTGTAATTAGAGAAAAGAGAAATAATGGTGGGGAATGAGAGCCGGTATTATTCACAAAATTAATCAAGTAATCCATATATTCATTCTATTAAAAGGAGATTCACCAACCAAACGATCATAGCAATCACTGTGTATTAGCTAGTTCACTGCTCATAGTAAAAAATCTAACACAGTGCCATCAACAAGAGACTATGCATTCCACAAAATATGTATGGAGTTTTGTTCCTCTTATTTATAACAATTCTCAAATGTGTAATAGTAATCATTTCCACTTTTTTAATCATCAAAACAACCATTGCCCACACATTTCTTCAATCATCAAATACACCCAAAGTCGTGTTTCAAACATTGCAGTGAATTTATACTGTCACTGTAATCGGGCTTATATTTTAAAATGCATGACATTCCTTAAACATACATAATGCCAGTCAACCAAATAATCCAAATTAAAATTGCAAAAACCTGGATTGTCATTTAAACAGACATACAATAGCCACCATTCCAACACATGCTATGCACAAAATAATTCAATCATGCAAGTGTAATTATGTCACTGTACAAGCCCAATTCAATGTGACTCTAACATGATGGGCTATCCATCCAATACGACGAGGTATCAACAACATGCTTGTCTTCATAAAACAAATAATCGAAATGCAACAAAGTCGTTCTTAAAACTCTGTGATTATCTCTGAGTGTGGAACCCAAAAAAAAATCTATATTATACACAGTGTGCAGCCACCCAAAACACCATGATGTGACATTCCCATTTTAAAACTCTAAACACACAGTCACAGTATTAACTTAACCCATCGTGTCGAGCTTTCAAAATCATACAATATTGCTTCAAATTGATCAAATTTCAACCAACCATGTTGTGTAAAACTTGGGCTCATGCAATCAAATAATCATAATGCATACAATGAATGGATTTTTGTTAGGAACCAAATATCAATATAGCATATAAAAACCTCAGAATAAGTACTCAATGCCTTGAAAAAGAGATAAATTCATATAATAAGCCTCTTCGAGGGGGCAACCTCCTTATGCCCACATAAATGTCCAAATATAAGATGATTCCAAATGAAAATGTCTCCTTGGTATATATAGGAATGTCCAAATATAAGATGATTCCAAATGAAAATGTCTCCTTGGTATATATAGGACACTAGGAGGTATAATTACAACCAATGGACTAAAGCCTCTACATAAATAAAATAACATTACTAATGTAACATGCCCTAATTAATGGGTATTAAGCCACTATTTAGGGATTAACATGCCCTCCCTTTGAGACAAGTGTTGTCTCCAGAACGCTTGAGTAACTTTTGATGCTTCTCAGATAAAGACTCTTCTTCCCAAGTGGAATATGTTCTAGTTTCATTTGTCGAGATACTTTGAAATGGATCTATTTTTTAGCTAGTGAATTCTTGTGTCGCTGATGGCTTCGGCTCCAATATGATTTTTCCTTCCTCGCCGTTCTGGAAATATAGTTTGAATCGAGATATTGTCACCTATAACCTTTTTAAGCATGAAACATGGAACACCGGGTGTACTTGTGAAGTAGGTAACCCACTTGTACATAGTACCAATATTTTGCAACACCTTATATGGGCCATAGTACATTGGTGATAATTTATTATCCTTCTTGGCTTCGAGGGACATCTATTTGTATGGTTGTAGTCTTTAAAACACCTAACTCCCCTACTTCAAAACTTCTCTTCACCATGATATTGATCCGCTTGTTGTTTCATGTGATTTTGCAACATAGTAATGTTGTCCTTAATATTTTGAGAACTTGTTGTCGATGCTCGATGTGATCTTCAATCAGTTGAATCTTGATTTTTCTTTTTAGAGAAGAAGTGATGGAAGGAGGGTGGTATCCATAGAGTGCCATAAAATGGTGTCATTTTTGTTGCAAAGATGAAAGGAAGTGTTATACCCACCATTTTGTTAAGGGTAACCATTTGAACCATCGTTTTTAATCAAAGACAAAGCAACTAAGGTAGCCTTCTAGACATTTGTTCACTCATTCTATTGTCCATCGATTGAGATGAGATAGGATGAGCTATGAGCCAATTCGAGTACCCAAACAAGAAAAATAATTTTGTCCAAAAAATGTCTAGTGAAGATGGGATTCTCTGCCACTTACAATAATCTTTGGGCTTCCAGGTATCTTTTGAACTGTCTCCAGCATGGTGGTGGCAACCTGCATTCAGATAGAAGGGATGAGAGAGTGCACAAAAGTTCCGCGGTACTCTGGTCAATATATCGCAAGAATCACCATGATGACACTCTTCCTTCTCGTAATTCTGTGAATCCTTAGCGATGAAATCCATGGAAACCTCCTCACAAATAATCAATTGGGATGGTTAATGGTTGTAAAGACTTGGGGTCTTAATTGTTTCCACTCTGGCTTTGTTGGCAAACCAAGAATTTTGCCACAAACCTTTTGAACATTCATGGCCATCCCAAAAATTCCTTCTTGACCCTATGGTAGGTTTTCGTAATCTCAAGTGCCCTCCTACTCAAGAAGCGTGCAATCTAATAAGCATCTTTTTTTGAGTTGGGAGTTCTTACATAAATATAAGTGATATTTGTACCATAGTGAATTATTTTTCCATGTAAAATGTATCCATGCACTAGAATCATGTTGCAACCTTTCAATGAGAGTCCACACTTTTTCATTATTCTTCCATTCTCATCCCTTGATTCTATTATCCAAATGGGTTGATGATCGAGATAGCACGTAGAAAGGCCTCAACATCTTCATCCTTTTCTTGAGAGTGCATCCGCCACAACATTTTGTTTCCCTTTTTATAGATCTATTTCAAAAATCATAACCCAATATCTTGGTTACCTATTTTGTTGTTCTTCTGAAGATACTTCAGTTCCAAGAAGTATTTAAAACCATCATGATTTGTTTTGACCCCTCGGTGCCTACCTATTAGGTAGCACAATTACATTTCTTCTCAATGCATGTAGTATTTCCATCATTTCCTCTCATAAATGGTTTTGTACAAGTCCTTTTCCCTTGATTGGTCGACTTCAAAAGCCAGGGCCTTCCTTCAAGACATTAATAGGACAACACCAATTCCATTCCAGGCATCACATTCCAAAATAAAGGCTTTTGTGAAGTCCGAGTGGTCAAGATATTTTTGCACAACTTCTGTTAATTCAAAAATATTTAGTTTCCTATGGAGTCCATGAAAATGAATCCTTCTTAGTTAGTGCGTCGTTAAAGGTGTTTCTATTCTTCCATGGGCCTTTTAACAAAAATTTTGGTAGTAACCTATCAAACCCAAAATCAAGATTATTCAATGTTTTGGGAATCACCAAATTCATCATGGCCTTAATCTTGTTAGGGTCTACTCCTTGACAATCTTCATGAGATACAATATGACCCAAATACTCTTACCTCCTTCAATTCAAAAAGAAACATTTGATGGTTTGGCATATAGTTGTTTCTCCTCTTTAGTAGTTGTAGCCCCTTGACAACATGTCGCACATGACCCTCCCAAGACTTTAAGTTATAGATTAGTATATCATCAAAAATACTAACACAAATTTTCAAGGAAGGGCTTGAAATGGAATTCATCAACCCTTAGAATGTGGAAGGTGCATTTGTAAGGCCGTATGCATGACCAAAATTCATAATGGCCTTCACGAGTTCGTAATGTTATTTTTTTGATATCTTCTTCCTTCATTCTAACTGATGATACCCTGAATGAAGATCCAATTTTTGTGAAATAGATTGATCCATGTGGGTTCATCTTTAACAATTCATCAATGATGGAATGGGAAACTTATCTTTAATAAGGATCTTATTGAGCTCTCTATAATATGGACACATATGCCATGAGCTATCTTTCTGAATACCATTACCATCAAAAGTAGTAAGAACTTTGGCTAGGTCTAATAATGTTCTAACATTTCTTCAACCATGTACCAATTTCACTCTTCCAGAATAATGGTATTTGTATGGCATGATGTTAGAGGAACACTTTGAATTAGGTGAATATCGTGATCATGATTTCGAGTGGGTGGAAGACCTTTGGGAATATCTTCAAATACCTTGGAATTTTATCAATGATCCCTTTGGAGATCTAGAGGAACGTATGGCTTGATGTTTGAACATCTATGAGCATAGTTGTGCAATAAAACCTTCATGCCCCTTTTTCAATAATTTTGTCAGTGCCATTAGAGCTTATCACCTTATCGGGTTTCGCGGATACCTCTAACTCAAATTTTTTCCTTCTAATGAAAAGTTCTTGAAAATTAAAATCCATTGTTCCTAATGATTGTAACCATTGATTCCTAGTACAACATCAACAAAGACCTATATGGGTATAGCAATCATTGGACTATTCATTACATATTCCCCCATAGTAAGATTGATCTTATTGCATTTTTCCTGAAAGCAATGGATAGTTCCTCCATCCGCAATCATTACTTGAAACTTTGTTGCACTGGATATACAAAGCAATTGAGAGCTTTGGATAATTTATAGTGAATGAAATTATGAGTACTGCCAGAATCAATTAGGACTATTACCTTTTTCTTTTTGATATATCCTTCGATCTTGAGGGTTTGAAGAGTGTTAATTCCAGCCAATGCATTACACAATATCATGGGAGTCAACTCTTCAAACGAAATTTCTTCTACGTTTTCATCCTGAGATGGTTCTTGTTCTTCTTCCTCTTCATAATCTATGTAGAATATTTTTTTCTCACCACACTTATGTCCCTTACTGTACTTGTTTTCACAATTAAAGCATAAACCTTTTTCTTTTCTTTCCTCCAATTGTTGAGGTGTCAACCTTGTAGGTTGAGGTGTTTTAGAAGAAGGAGCAATATTCTCTCTATAGATGTTAGGATTGGTCCTTCTAGTAGCCATAGCCATATTTTTATTTTCAACATTTATTGCCACCCTAAATGCATTCTCCAATGATTTGGGTTCCCAAAGGCGAACCTCATGTTGAATGTTATCCTTTAAAGTTCCTATGAATACATCAATCAAGTGCTCATCTGGAATATTTGTTACCTTTATATTAAATCTTTGGAAGTTCTCAATGTGCTTTGTAACTGAACCCTTTTGCTTGAGATTTATCAATTAACTAAAGAAGGTATTGCCCCTTGTATCCTCATAGTGTGCTATCATTTCTTCTGTGAAAATTGTCTAAGTGACGAGTGATTTGCAAGAACAAAGCCATTGATACCATACATATTGATTGGGTTATAAATATAAAGAAGCAATTCGTACCTTTTGTGTATGTGGCACATTATGCAGATCAAAGAATTGCTCCATTTGAAGTATCCATGTGATTGGCTCATTTCCATCAAACTTCCTCATATCAATCTTAGGAACGTGGTTGGTCTTCAACCCAAAGTTGGAGTTTCTCCATACTTGATTCACCTTCCTTGTGTCCTCATCATGAATTTCATGGGATACATTTTCACTTTCAAGTGTCCTCTCTATTAGGAAAATTTTCAATCCTTCCATGATCTCTCCTTTTAAACCATCCATCTTAGTATTTATTGCCTCCAACTTATCTTTCGTTGAATCCATCATCTCTTGTAGTTCATCTTTTGTTATTGTCTTCTTTTGTAAATCATTTATGTCCCTACACATTTCTTCACCTTCATCAAGAGTCCAAGTAGGATTGTCTGGAGGCTTATTTGGTGTAGAAGTTCCCTTTTTTGGTGGCATGTTCACCAAATATCACTTTAAACCTTGATTTTGAGGTGGTTCTGCTAGACAATCTTCCTTTTATTGTATCTCCAAAATTTCGTCCCTTCTGAGTATGAAATTTTCCTTTTTGTAGGTCTCTGATATTTCTTCTCTACAATGCCACATGTCTGATAAAAATTGGATGTACCAAGTAGAATTTACGGTAACTTCCCCACAACTTGTTGATTTTTTGCCTTTCTAGGAGATATCATTTGTATAGCGTTCCCCGCACAAAATAATTGATATAAAATTCTGAAAATCATACCAGAACTACTATGGGTTTTCCACTATCCAATGCAACAGTTCTCACTCAATTTGGATACTCTAGGAAGAAGTTATGATTGTTTTACCTAGAACACCTTCTTGATACTAGTCAATAGGACTAGTCAGACACCCTATCTTCCACAGGGTGTATCTACAAATTTAAGATGACCCAGAAGCTGAAATTGTTACCACAAATACCTTACCAATTTTTGTGAATATCCTCTGGAGTTCAAGGTCTGAAATGTTACAAAAAATATTTTATAGTGAAAATTCCACAATGACTCAATTCAAGATGATTCCAGAACCCTATCTTACAAAGGTTGTATCTCCGAAATTACAAGGCCTCGGGAGATTAAATTTTAACCCAACATACATTGATCCATCTACTAAATATCCTCCAAGAATTTATTTCTGAATCGTTGTATAAAAAACGTTATAGAAAAAACTCCAAGGTGTCTTCGATGTAGCAACAAAACCCCAAGACCTTGAACTCTGATACCATATGTTAGGAATCAAATATCAATATAGCATAGAAAAACCTCAGAATAAGTACTCAACGACTTGAAAAAGAGAGAAATTCAGATAATAAGCCTCTTCGAGGGGGAAACCTTCTTATGCCCACATAAATGTCCAAATACAAGATGATTCCAGATGAAAATGTCTCCTTGGTATATATAGGAGACTAGGAGGTATAATTACAACTAATGGACTAAAGCCAACATAAATAAAATAACATTACTAATGTAATATGCCCCAATTAAGGGGTAATGATCCACTATTTAGGTCTTAAGAATTTTCTATAGTCATCCCGGTTGCAATAACCATTTGGCCCCAAAATAACTCATAGTTACAATGACCATTTGTTCGTTGTGTAGAAACACCACACACACAAATGCATCATGTGCGAGCATCATTAAGCAATTATAACCAATGCCAAGATACACATCCAAATAATCCTTAGTGAAAAACTATTGTGATTGTGTATCAACCAATGAACCAGTCAACCAATCAACCAAACATGTTGTGGAAACCACGCATCGACATAGAGCGAGGTTGTGACCTTCTTAATTAAACAATACCAGGTTATCAAACATAAGGAGAGCGATTGTGTAATTTTAACTGTCCAATTAACAATGCAGGGTTTGTCCATTGTAAAAACAGAGGCAATGACTCAATACCAAAAACCAACGTGGTTGTCACATGACCAACTAGGTGAGTTTGTACTCAATTTGTCGACAATATACCCCAACAATAACCAGGTAGTAAACCCGACAAGCTACGTCAGTCTTCTATGTCAACCCTCAGACCTATAGAGTTAAGGGTTTGCTCTATGACCAACATAGGGAAAGCTAAAGCCGACTCCTTCCAATGGTGAAAACCTTTGATACCAATGATGCATACACATAGAGAACCACGAATTATTCATGGACAGGTAACAAATCCCATGACAGGAGGGATATAACAGAGGAGTGAGGCTCCAACTCAGCCAGTAATGATACTTAACACACACAGGGTATAACCCTTGTGGCTCTCAATCAAACCACAATGCTGAAGTGAAGACAGAGTTGAGAAAGAACAAAATAACCCACTGCATAACCTTTAGTGGTGAAAACAAACCAATGCTCAAGTGAACAAATGCAATGACACAGAGTGCCTCCAACCATTAAAACCCATAAAATCCAGAGGCTGGATATGGTGATGTGAACGCGTGAGGACAGTCAGCCACCCAAGACCAAACAAAAAACCCTCCAACTAAACCAGCAAGGATAACAGAGAGCCCTTATGGCTAGTAACCCCCGGGATGACCAATAACCCCATGACTTCAACACTATTGCAGAGAGAACCATGAACGCTTCATTCCAAAATCATTTTTTTACACAATTGCAAAACTTTAAAAAAGCAAAAACCGATACACCTGAGCCAATAATAATTTCATAACCAAAGAAGATACATGAATGGCCAAAAAAATACATACCTGTAATCGAACACCTTAAAATGTGAGTTGGCCGAGCGGTTCCTCTCTGCTAAGAAATCAGAGCATAACCACAGTAACCAGATTGAACAATAACCCGACTAGGGTGGCAGCCAACGGAAGAAGTAAGGGTGACGTGCAGTAAATGCACATCGTCTCCACCCACAGTCAATTTAATTCAATAGTACACGCCAGCCATTAATCTACCAACAATTCATTTAAACCATGCATTGGAAATTGCATCTATTACTTGTCAAAATGTGCCACCCACATCATTCCTTCCATTCCAACTGGACCATATTACATATCAACTATATGATCCAATAAACCATGTATCGAATTATCACCAATAGTGTTATCTACATCAACATGTACCATAGCATAATCACCATGCATATCGACTATATAACTCAAATAAAATCGCATAGATATTAACTTAATAGCTAGGATAACAACAATCCATTTAAAATCGATGCATGTAGTATAGTATATTGCATAGTTAAAATTCTTCCATTTGCATTTGTTACACTACTTTTCATTTCTTTCCAATTTATTGTCTGTGTTATTTGCTAATATGTTTATTGTGCAGGTCTTCTTGCAATAGATCCAATAACAGATTGCAGTGATAGAAAGGATGACATAGGTCATTGTAAATAAAACTTGACCCTAGGGCAATAGAAAAAAAAAGACCACAGAACATGCCTTATCTATCGCCAATAAAACAGAATTATATCACCATGTAAGCAGTGTTGAACCTCAACACAACATCAAATAAGGACTAGACCTGATCTCCAATCTACAAGGGGGTCCCACCTACTAGTTATTATTTATTTTTTATAATAATAGGCTTTAGCAACACTTTGTGGGCAAAACTTCATTGACAATTTTTAATCGTCAACAAGGTCCAGGAGATTTTGCAGAAATCCAATGCTAAGTACAAGCAACGCCATGATCAACACAGAGTAGCGCACCAGTTTCAGGTTGGAGACAAATTTTGGTTACATTTGCAGAAGGAGCGTCTCACAGGGGCCCATTGGAAGCTCTGTCCGCTTCACTATGGGCCTTACACTATCACCAAGGCTATGGGTAGAATTGCTTTTGAGCTCAACACTTCACCCTTTGTTATGAACATAATATATAATAATAAATAATAAATATAAATAAATTATAATAGTTAACGAATAATTAATAACGAGACACCTTCCCAATGAAAAGTCACGTCTCTTCATGGAAGGGCACCCCTGTGTAATGTTATGAACATAATATATAATAATAAATATAAATAAATTATAATAGTTAATGAATAATTAATGAAGAGACACCTTCCCAATGAAAAGTTGTGTCTTTTCATGGAAGGGCACCCTTGTGTGGGTATATAAGGCCCTCTTTCTTATTGTATATCATCTTATATTCATACACATTATTTAATATAATATCCTTTATGGCTTATAACATGTTGTCTTACCTACATTGGGTATTTACCTAGTGAACCGGCTTGGTTCAACACAATGGTATCAGAGCTTCGTCTTGATCCAAATTTTGGCCACAAATACAGTTTCTCTAAAATCAGGTCTTTGACCTCATATTGGCCATTGGCCATTTATAAATCAAATATTCTACACATTTCAGCGAAATTAAAAAAGTCATTTTATATTCATACACATTATTTAATATAATATCCTTTATGGATTATAACATGTTGTCTTACCTACATTGGGTATTTACCTGGTGAACCGGCTTGGTTCAGCACAATGGTATCAGATCTTCGTCTTGATCCAAATTTTGGCCACAAATACAGTTTCTCTAAAATCAAGTCTTTGACCTCATATTGGCCATTGGTCATTTATAAATCAAATATTCTACACATTTCAGCGAAATTAAAAAAGTCATTTTGCAAAAAATCAAAAAAAAAAA
>SNQJ01S0027068.1:68218-83672 GCA_010110895.2 Picea sitchensis | reverse complement strand
GTTTTTCGTAAGGGGCACGTGAAGAAGTATAAGTGTACACTAAGAAGTTTGAAAGAAATATTCCATATTTGGCATTAGTTAAGTTAATTTTCATTTAAAAAGTGAGAAAAAATAATTTAAAAGAAAAAGTTTCAAAGAAGAGGAAAAGTGAATATTTTATTTTACCTTTGGAGATTTATCATCCCATGGTTTTGGAAAACCATTGGCCCATGGTATTCCATACCATATATAATATATATGTGTGTGTGTGTTTTCCTCTAAAGAGCTATTTCACAAAACTTAGGGTCAGGTTTGTTGAGCCCTAACCGCCGCTAATAAATAGTCAAGAGTATAAAAGGGATTTATAAGGTACTTTTTATAAAGTATAAAAAGGATTATAAAAATTAGAGTGAAAAGATATATAAGAAGGAAGGAGTATAACTAAAAGATTTCTTTTAGAAAGTGTGAAGGTAATATTAAATTATTTTTCATTAATTACCAAGGGAAAAAAGAAGAAGAGATTAAGTGAATATAAAATTACTTTTGGTAAAGTATAAAGAAAATATTCAAAGCTTTTAAACTCTCTGTATATAAAAAGAAGAATTATCAAGGATTATTTTATTAAAAGAATATAAAGGAATATTAGAGGAAGATATTTATTAAGTCAAGAAGCTTAAGTCTTATTATTATTAAAGGGATATTATAATAATTATAAGGTCAATTCAAATTAAAAAAAGAGATTTTAAGGAAGGAATATTTTCTGGTAAAAATCATCTAAGTAGATGCATCGGATTATTAACATTTAGAGGAAACATTCAAGAAAAAGAAGTTATCATCCACATTTTCCCAGATAAGAAGAAAAATCACATAAGTATGGATTTGGCGAATCAATTAATAATTCCAAAGACAAATGTAATCGAAACAAAATACTTTTTTTTCGCAATAAATATGACATCAAGGACTTATTGTTGACACTCGAAGATTATAAACTTGTATCAAATTTCGAGGTTAAAACTATATATGAAAAAGAGGTTGATATAATCCTTGGCTCGACTTGGTTAGAGACGTTGGGTAGCTTAATATTAAACCTTGAGAAAAAAAAATTAATGTTTTCTTACAAGAAGAAACAAATAAAATTATATGACGTCTCAGTGAAGTCAGATTCAATATCTATGTCTAAAGATCTTGAACAGATCTCCAAAATATTGTTGTCTAACAAACAACAATCAATACTTGGGATCCAAAAAGAATGTGACAAAATCGTCATAGACAAAGACGTAGAAATTTGTCGCCTAAAAGCCCATAATCAAAGTTTACTCACCCAGATTAAGAAGATAAAGAGTGATAAGAGGACGGTAGAGAACAAGTTAGAATAACTTATCAATAAGGAATCATTGGTAGATAAAGATACAAAGACTGAACCTATGGAACTACAGAAGTCTTCAAATGGAAAAAACTTGATGGTGGATAAATAAATTAACACAGACCTAGTCAAACTTACAGCTCAAAAGGATTTAGTTGATGTAAAGAGGTATTCACATGTCAAAGTAGAAAAAAGCTAGGGCTATGAAGAAGAATCAATTCCAAGTGTTAATCAAGAAGAAGCTACAAGTACATGAAATAAAGATCAAGTTGCAAGGATGCCTTATAGAAATCCTAATCACAAAAATCGATACTTCAATCAATCAATGTATCCATAGAAACAAATGAAAAATATGTCAAAAATTATTACCTCCATTACAAATGATTCTCAAGGTAGAAGTTATCATGGGAGTCAAAATACATCAAATTGTCTACAAGAACCCCATAAAAACCCCATTGTGCAGAAGATCAATTTAAGGTGGGTAGACTCCCTTACAATTCGACGATTCTACGCAGTGCTTAGAAGATCATATCATTTCAAGTTCTCTGTGATCACTAATTCAGGAATAAATAATAAGGAGACGATATTACAAGCCAGAGAAAGAGATAAGTATTCCATAAGTATTCTTTGAGGACAAATAATTTTTAAGGGGAAGGTAATGTTATGAACATAATATATAATAATGAATATAAATGCATTATAGTTAATGAATAATTAATGAAGAGACACCTTCCCAATGAAAAGTCACGTCTCTTCATGGAAGGGCACCCCTATGTGGGTATATGAGGCCCTCTTTATTATTGTATATCATCTCATATTCATATACATTATTTAATATATTATCCTTTATGGATTATAACATGTTTTCTTACCTACATTGGGTATTTACCTGGTGAACCGTCTTGGTTCACCCCACCCTTCCTTGGCCTGCATCCAGTGTTCAATGTGGACCTCCTTTGGCCATATTTCCCACCATTAATGGACACCTTAGAGATCGCAGAACAACTGACACCAACAGAGCTCAACACTGATTGAATGGAACAAGCATCCACTGATTAGATAGTGGACACACAGGTCAAGGGCACTCGCCAACAGAGGATCCAACTTTATCGAGTTGTCAATGCAGGGTAGATCCTACACCAAGGCAAGTGGCTCACCCGGAGCCAAATCCAGCAGAATTTTCCACACCTGATGGGGAACTCAACGCAATGGAGACCATTTATTCATAAGGGGTGAGGATTGATCCAGGTGGATATTGGTGGCCACCCACTTATTCCAACTGGCTCCTCTTGTCTTTTTTTAGTTCAACACGTTCTTTTGTACTTCTTTGTAATTGTGGGTTCTACACTTTTGGGGTTGTATAAAGCCCTACACATATTCCAGGTGGATATGGGTGGCCTCTTACCTAATCCAAGTGGATTATTTTTTATGTTTTCATGTCATCACATCTTGTTGTACTTCCAGGGCCGTTTTGGAGCCCTAAACAGTGTTTTTTTGGCTCACCACAGTCAAAATGTAGATGAAGTCAAATTTTGATGGTGTAATGTGTATTTCTCTGAAAGAACTTTCCAATGGGATATCATGCGCATAAAATGGAGGTTGTATGAAAACGTTATGAACTTGGGAAGTTGAGGTACCAACTTACCCATAGGGGCCCACATGATTTTTTGTGTTTCACCTCCTAGGGTTAGCTTTTTGGATGTCTAGGGTTTTGGCATTCATGAGTAACATCAAAAATGCCTCTGGAGCCTCATTGTAATCATTATGCTCAGATGGATGTGTGTAGCAACCACATATCTTCTCAAAGACAGCTACCACCATTCAAGCAAGTGTTTCAATTCTGCAGTTTTACAGTTTCAACCTATTTCATTTATTCAATAGAAGATATTGTTCATTGGATATATGTGTTGTTCTTCATATCTATGTGTTTATTGTATTCAATATGTTAATCAGTTTGTTCTACTCCTAAATATGGATCAACATCCCTTGCTCACTCCTCTCTTCTCCATCTTGAAGTAAGGGAATTGAACTACTATGTCCTTCAGAAGAGGTAAGGAACCCTAGTTGAGGTGACCATATATTTTTTTCCAAATCTCACATAAATTGTCATTGTTGGTAAACAAATCTCTCTACGTCATTGTATCTATAGAAATATATAAAGGTAACTCTCCCTAACTCAAGTATAGCCAACACTCAACCAAGATCAGGGTTCTTACTTCTAATGATCACTTCTTCATCATCAAACTCAACCTTATGCTTAAAATATGTTAGACAAGAACCCAAAATAATATTTTTATTCATACCAAGAACATATATCACCTCATTTAGATCCAAAATTTCTCTGACTAACATTTGAAATGAGATAGATAATAACCCAACCATTGGGTACCTACCATCATCACCAAGCTCCACTTGCATGCCAGTATATTGTTCCTCCAACTTGAAGAAATTTGATCTTTTCAAAATCATGTGTCTGGAGGATTCATTGTCAACATACCACCCAAAACATGAAACTATGTTGGTGGAAAGGCATGACACCATGTAAAAGGTTGTATCAAGCCTAGAAATCAACTTGTCCACTCTTGAATATTCAACGCTTCCCGCAAACTATTTATGTTGCAACTTTCCTTTCCCCTTTTTCTTCTCATGAAACTGAGAAGTATAATGGCCATGATTTATGTAGCTGAAGCATTTGATATGGCTCAAATCCTTCTTCTACTAGTTAGAATAGATTTATTCTTCTCTCTTCTTCTCACCCTTACCAAATCCTTTCTTTTTTACCTTCCTTGCCTTTCCAATGAGGGAAAGATTTGAAACATCCTCTTAAATAGTTGAGACATGTTGTAGTCATAAATCCTCTCCAATGAAAGCATACGACAAGTAATCAAATTCAGGTAAATTATCTTGAACATGGATACTCTCAACAAATTTTTTCCATGGTGGACTAATGTGATTTAGAGAAATACAAGCTAGCTCATTATCCTCCACTATGTCCCCAACTGCTAAAATGTGATCTATGAGCTTTGATATATTCATGAGATAGATAGTAATTGTATTTGTCTCTCATGAAGGTACTTTGTTGATATTGTTCTTTAAGATCATCTTCCTAGATATGTTCACACTCTAGTATAAGTTTCCCATGGAATCATACATATCTTTTCCAATATTTTTCCCGACAATATGATGGATCAGGGGATCCTTCACTAAATCCAATAAGACCCACTTAGTTTCCTCTGCATTATTGTTGTGTTATGCCTTACCTTTGGGGTCTTTAGGAAGTACAACTACCTTCTCCACGATGTGCCATAAATAATCCATTTCTAGGAGGTTTTTTAATCTCAACTTCCACAACACAAAGTTGGAGTCTCCTTCCAATAGGTGATTTTTCGCATATTAGGAGTTTCCATTGTTGCAACTATTTCAACCAAGTTATAATTTAAATCACTGAATCGGTTAGAGCTTCTCATCCCACAACCCTTCTCACATCCACATTCTAATCACTGGCACAATTTTGATTTCATCATTGAAGCCTAGACACACTACCCACTAAAACCATCTAACAACTCTCTACTCTAGACAACTTGCCTCTCCATACATGAATTTGGAAGATTTCAAAAACTGTCCTCCAACACCATGTTAGATTTTCTAAACCATGGTAAATAGATTTTGCGCTCTAAAAGAATTCCTACAAGGAACTAAACAATGAAAAACTTAAAGGTACTCAAAACTACACTCTATAATTAATGCTAGAATCTATAAATGCATACTATATAAAATATATAATGGAAACACAATGGATTGACTGTCAAAATATATCACTGCTTTTCATTACTTTTGGAAATGAAAATATTCTGATAGAAAACATTGAACTGTTTATTGTTGAACTAAAGAACTTAATTACAAATCCATACCCCAACCTTTCTCTTATAGAACTAAGAAGGGCATGCTTTAGGTTTACAAAAATAGACATATCACTTAGATCTCAGGATCTACATGAGACTAGATGAAGTGACAAGGAAGAAACTCATATTCCCTTGGGTTTTTCCCTATCTAATATATAAACTCAAAATTAGGAAAAAATGTTATAAATAAAACTGAGAATTTATCTAGATTGATAAAAACACCTTTTTTTCAAAATTGAAGATTGAGTATGAAGTGATCATATCCTATCTATAGCTGGCACAAGTATGCATGCATGTGCCCTTACTACTAGAAGCTTAAAATTAGTGATGCACCCTCCAACCTTTTTTAATGTTGCGCCCTCATCTACAAATCACCATACAACATAGAAATCAATATTGCACAAATTTGTTGTGTGTGTGATCATGTTGTTACAATAAAAAAAAAATCCCAGAACAACCACACATGTATACAATGTTGTAGAAGATTATCCAAGGTACACTCTCTAATAATGAATTTTCATTTGATTCTATGTCAACAACAACAATCTTTGAATTCATTGGAGGTGTACCCTCCTCTATTTTTTGTCCTGAAAACCTTCATTCTCTGCCCACTTTGGTTTTCAACCATTGTTTTCAAATTAACAAGATTTTGAAACATTTTTTTACTTTTCTTTTAGAAAGTATACCCAAGTGTTTTGGGAAAAATCATCAATAAATGTTAGGAAGTAATTTTCTCATGTCACGGATTTCGTAGACATCGGTCTATAGATGTCATTTTGTATCATCTTCAATTGATTTCTAGCTCTCCTTTCTCCTTTTGAAATGCTTCTCTATGATGTTTCGAAAATGCATCCTTCACACAGATAAAAATTCCCCTAAATGAAGGGTAGACCTTTTACCATATTATTCTTCTTAAGAATAAGATACTCTAATAGTTCAAACGTTTGAAACATTGGTTCCACAATTGACTACTTATTTCAACAAAATCTTGTAGTGCTTGACCTTCCACTGGTAGAACAAATTTGAAAATGCCATCTTCAATTTGTTCATCTCTTGCCACAACTACATAGTGATTTAATTTGTCCCTATAACATTCGTGCCTTCATCAAACTCGACTTTGTAATTTTGTCTGATGATCTTCCCAATTGATATCAAATTCTTTTTAAGTCCAAGGACATAGAGAACATCAATAATGCTCTTGACTTGTCCAATTTTCATTCTAATTGGGGTAGCTCCTTTACCTTTGACCTCTTGTGAATTATTGTCTTACTCTCTCAAGTATGACTCTCTCAAATTGAATACCTTCATGACTCAATTATTGAACATTTTTTTTTTGAATGACGTGTGTTTGGAATAACCAAAATCAATATACCATACATTGTTTTCATCACGTGCTTAAACGATTGTGCATAAGAAATGATTACTTCAATTTTCCGTGAATGTTATATTTGCAAACTTGTTGTCAGCCTTCTTCTTCTTGCAATATTTTTCAAAGAGTATAGGTTTTTCACAATTATAACAATTGGATGTAAAAATGTTTCTCACCCATCCTTTTCAATACTTCCCTTTTCCTCTAGAGTTATGTCGTCTTCCTATAGAATGTTTCCTCTTCTTATTCCTCTTATTGATTTTTGTTGGTTTTATGACTAGTACAGATTACAGTTTATTTTGGTTTTGGTTGTAAAGATGTGTTCTAGCCTTTCTTCATTTGCCTCATCTTTTGTTTAGCTTAAAGAAATGTTCCTATCAAGACTTCCACCTTCATTTCTAACAACTTCTTGGAACCCTTGATGCTTGTTACAAGTATTGTAAATTTTGATGACAAATTATTTAATATGATTCACACAAAATTTTCTACAAGGCATTCAACTAACTGAAAAATTTATCAATATTTTTTATGTAATCCTCAACACTTTCATTGTCTTCCATTTTCAAATATATAGTTTGTTCATGTTAACACTAGATTTGACCTTATCAATTTGAGTGTTAATCTATAGTACATGTTGATGGATATCGCTCATTGTTATAGAGTTCATCATTCAACATCAACAATTCATGAGTACATTACGGGGTAGGTTGATTAGTCAATCACTGACATAGCATTGACGGTTCATTGAGTGCCTTTCAAATTGGGCACATGATCACATGATTTTATTATTCAGGGATAGATGTTTGGATAGGGTTCGAACAAGTTATTTATATACATGTAGAGGACACATCATAGGTACATGTGGGCAGGTGATGCAATGCTCACATATTTAGTGCAGTATTCATTATGGGAGGTTGAATACCCCCATGGGGTGTCATTAAGGTGAGTATTGAGTGTCATCTATTGCATGATATGATTGTAGTTTTGGACACCCTTCGGAGAGATATGCATGAGGCTTTGTTTTTAGGCAAATTTGATAAGTTGTTAATTTTAGCAATTTCCATTTTTAGCAGTTGTAATTTTTATCATTTTTTGGAAAGTAATTTGATTGTTGATCTGATTTTATATTTGAGGACCTCATTGGAGGATTTGTCTATGTTGTGGGTTTCATTGAATTCTGAGGACAAGTTTTTTTTAGAAGGTGACTGGACATTTGGGGACCTAGTATGGCGAGCAACATCAATGTTTGATTTCAAGCTATTCAAAGCATTTTGAATTTTTAGGGACCAGATGCATTTTTGCATGGAATATATTGAGCTCGACGGGCCTACATGGAGATAATGGTTATTTTTGGATAGTTTTGAGCCTTTGGAGGGATTTCATATGAGCCTGCTTGGTGCACCCTCCTTGATGATCCCTTGTTTGACCTTTGTTTGACCTTTGACCTTGTGGTAGAGTAACTTAGAAGTCACACACCCTTCTAGATAGATTCTTTATGCTATTTTTGAGTTTCACACTTGCTATTATATTCCTTGAGATGGGATAACATATGATAAGATGATGCACTTTACTTGGATAAGATGGTTGTTATTTTTATGTTCATTCCTTTCCTAAGATAAGCTTATCCACTTTGTTATTTTGGACACCTTAGGTTTGTCGTTCTAAATTAATTTTGTTGGCTTATTTTTGGAATGCAAATTATCCTAGCAATGATGTACTTTAGTGAGGAATATTCCTTACTATTTTTTAGGTTTATGCTTGTTATAATTGCAAGCTTATCTCTTGGCCTATTCTTAGAGAATTTACATGAGCCATTAAGTTGATTTATTCCTATAGTTTGTTATCTCTTAAGGATGTGTTTTAGCTTGGGATATTTTGAGGTACACCACATATTCACTAACACATGTGCCTTATCCATTGCTTGATCTGGGGATTTTCCTTTGAAAATTGTATGATCTCAAGGAGGTGTTCCATGGTGTGTAGTGGGGATCTTATAGGGTTATTATGTCATGCAAATATAATTGGAGATGTTATCTTTACCTTTTCTCTCTCATTTTTTTTCTATATATTGTATTAAGCAAGGAGAAGAAGGTTTGCCTTTCTTTGTGTTGAATTTTAATGCTTATCTCATGCACATGCAGTTTATTTCAATTTAGCATGTACTTGAACCATAAACAATGCAGCAATATCATACACAAGTGTTGCAGTAACCAATATCACAAGAAGAATAACCATGCACAAGAACACAAGAGTTTATCCTGGGAAAACCCTTCTCAATCAAGGGGAAAACCCAACAATCCTTTGCTATAGAGTCAAGAGAATATCCCCCACACCATGAACCTTAGAGCACACAAGAGGGTGTTCCTTGACCTAGAAACTTGCACCTAATATAAGTGTGCACTTCAGTCATACACTTAGCTTGAGAGATGTTACAATGAAGTGTGAGTGAGTTAGATCCACAATGGGGATCCACTCCTATTTATACAATACCTAGCACATCAAAAGGATGTGTCTATTGGCACAATAGGGCCGACCTCTTCAACTAAATAATATAATTAATCATTACACAATATTTATTATCTTTTACATGGTGGGGTCGACTTGTACCCTTTACAACACAAATTAGGGTTACAAAAAATATTACTCGTAGACATTATAGCAATGGATCCACACATCCTCTAGTGCTCAGCCACTAGGGACACGTCCACCTGTTCTCAGCCACACAGACATCACTCTCAACAGATCAACTCAACTAAGTCCATAGGAGTACCATCTGGAGACCCATCCCATGTCGACTCAACTAAGTCCATAGGAGTCAGACATGAGACCATCTCAAATCCTCTCAACTCAGTCTAGAGGAGAACGACAAGAGACTACATGTCATCTCAACTTAGTCCAGAGGAGTATGACACACCCATCACATGGGATCTCTCACAGACCTCTCAACTCATTCCAGAGGAGAACGATCTGGAGAATGTCTCATGAAGTTGCAATCAACAACACTTTGTAATATCTTGAATGCTTTAGGTCGTGCTTTGTTCTACCCCTTCACCTTTGCTTATTCCTCCTAGAGGTATTGAGCTTAATTGCTAGCATGGAGTACCTATGGTGGTGAGTTGGTTTTGTTGGGTCATGACTAGTACTGTCCCATTCAATAGAGTTGGTTTGTACCTTGGAGTGTGTTGTCCAAACCTATCAGAACTTCATTCAATCTATAACTTTGATAACAAAGACACGGATTTTCATTGGCGACTACAAAAAATTATTTATGTGTGAAACTTCTATTTTGTTAGGCTTTCACTTGTTTTTAATCTCAAACTTAATAGGGTTTGAGTTATAGGATTTGGATTTTCTTCCGCTCTAGTCACTTTCTCTTCTTTATATTTCCTTTGACTCCATTAGAAACAATGTTATTATAACATGACTAGTTTTGGAAAAACAGGTTGGTCCAACTAGTTTCAAAGCCTTACCAATCCAGTTAAAGGCTTTGAATTGGTAATGGCCAGCTTTTTACTGGAACCAGAAATGTCAAAACCGGTTGGTTTCATACAAAACCATACAGTCAAAGATAGAGACCATGATCTCAATTAAAAATCCATATTTTTAAACTCAATTAACATAACCATACAAAACCATATTTTTAAACTCAATTAAAAATAAATAAAAACCCATTGTCAGAGTGGGTCATGGAGACTCAGAGAGAGACATTTGACAATGAAAACCTATCTTGGATGGACTTGGACCCACTTCCATAGCGAGGGGATCTAAACATTGTTGTTGGATAGGTACCTTCAAGGCTAAGGGAATCAATCCAAAATCCCATTTTAGTGTCTAATCATGGTGTGGATGTAGATGATTCTCTCATATGATTAGATTGTATACTCCAAAGTTTAGAATATGGTTATTAATTTTTACTCTACTTATTTTTGGATTCTAGAGGCCATTTAAAGTCTCTTTGTTGATATATTTTGGTTAAAATATGGATTGCACTTGGGGTTATTTTGGTTATATGCACCCTTGCTATACACATGAGAAACTTTGCATATTTGTGTATAATGGTTTGGATTCACATGGATGTGCACATGCACATGTGCACAAACACACACACACACACACATATTCAAAATTTGAATATTTTAGATATTTTTTGGTCGACTAGATTTGTGGTCCAATTTTGTTTTTTTTATTTTTGTCCAATTTGAGTCTGGTTCTGGTTTATGGGGTTAACCGGTTTTGATAACATTGATTAGAAGGAACCGATCTACAAAATCTTATCTCTTGATTTCTAACTTAAAATTAATTTCCACTTTAAAACATTGAATAATGTGCATCTTAGGCATATTTAAGTAGACATTTAGGTTGTTTTCATTCTATTTTAGATAAATTACAACAAGATTAGCTTGTTGTAATTTTGATTTTATCGCAGAAATGAATACAAATGATCTGGATTATGTTGAGAATGAAATGAGATATGAACAAAACTATCGCAGAGAACACATAAATACAGTGAAACCCAACTTCTATTAATGAATAAAATAACATAATATTGTAGAACACAAACTGGCTAGATTGGTGGTAGCTTATCTCTGAAGAGAAAGAGATGATGGCTACGCTCAATCGCAACAAACATTACATCACACTCCATTTCCTTCTCAAAGGACTTTCTTCACCTCGATTATATATGAGAGGGTGAGAGGAGAATAATTCCCATGATGCATGTGGGATAAATTGGTCTAAGCTTACAAAATTCCATATGCATGTAAAACACTAGGACTTCCTAGGACGTCACCCAACCCAATACTAATCTATTCCAAGCGTGCTTAATTGAAGAGTTTTGATGGGATCTGATGCATTAACGTTGTAGGCATGTACATAACACTACTAGGAAAGAATTACATGATGGTTGTAATTAACAAATGGAGATGGCATTACATTACATCCCCCCTTAATGACAACATCAAAAGAGTGAATATCATGGTTCATCAAAACCATCAGCTCGAAAACGTTGATTCGGTAGAAAAGGTGGATGGCCATCGAGATCCACCTGGATCAGTCCTGACCCCTTAGGAAACAATGGTCCCCATTGCGTTAAGTTCCCTCAGGAGATGGGAAAAGTTTTGTTGAATCCAAACCTTGGTGAGTTGCTTGCATTGTTGAAGTAGTTGTCCTACTTGTACTTGGAATTATCCTTTTGAAAGATGTCACGAACCTATTGTTGGAGGTGTTGGATCCGTTCAACAAATTTGGTTGCACGATCTTCCTTATCTTGACTGCGGGGTGACTCTATCAGTGAAGATGCATCATGAAGAGATATATCAATGGGGAATAATCGTTGGAACCCCAAGAACACTTGAAAAGGGTCATGGCCAATAGAGCTATGAAGAGATTTGTTATAGCTATGTTGAACATATGGAACCTTCTTTTGCACCGACACAATTGGGCTCCCACAAGGTGAGGAGCTTGGTTGAATGTGTCCCTTTTGGATGAGCTCGTGAATTTGATGCTATGTTTCCTCATTCTCCGTAAGGGAGTGTCTGTAGATTGGACCATTGAGTAAGGGATCACTGGGCACCAAGTCAACAGAATGCTTGACTTGGTAGTGCAAAGGCACCTGTGTAGGTGAAGCAAAAATTTCTTTGTGTTCCTCTATAATCTTATCGACTTGCTTATGTTGTATAGAAAGGTCTTGGGCAGAGGTTTTGGTGGTCGGAGTGACCTTATGTTCACCTTCTAATTGGATCATGAAGAGGGAAAACTTTGTGGTTTGAGAGATTACTTTGTGGCACTGTTTTTTCGAGATCAATAAAATGGCAGTAGTCGGAACTACCTCTAGTATCATGTAGATCTGACCCCCTAGAGTAGCAATGACAGTACGGGGCCGAGACTCATAAACAACATGAAATTTCCATGTATATGGTTTTCCTAAAAGAACATCACGGACTTCAAGTGGGACAACATCACATAGTACCTCATATTTGAAGGGCTTGATGTTGTAGGACATGCGACATTGTTGGTTGACATGAAGGTCTCATCCTTGGCTCAACTAATCGATGGTGTATGGTTGAGTGTGGCATTATTTACAGTGTTAGTCTCTTGATGATCTTGGTTGAGATCAAGTTCTTATGTCTTCCGATGTCAACAATGAAATGTAGTGGGGTCCCTTTCACCCACATTTTTGAAAGGAAGAGACGTTCCCCATCCTCAAGCTTCTTTGAATCATCTAGTTGGATCCTTGTGGTTGCAATGGTAACACTGGGTTCTACATTGATGATCTACTTTCCCTGTTCTGAATCCAAGTCCGAGTTAGGGTCTGACTCCTTTTCTTTAAGCTTGGCCAATAATAATTGTTTCAAGAGGCATTCATCAGTGTTGTGCCAAGGGATTTTATGGAACTCACATCACTTTCCAATGTCCTTCTTCATCTTCCCATTACCCTTTGTTTCCTACAACTTGGACTAGTTGTATTGAGGTTGGCTTTCCTTACTCTATCCCTTGTTTTGTGAGTTAGGGCCACCTTTACCATACTTTTGTTGTTGTGTATTTTAGACCCGAACTCCCGCTTATTATGTTGCTTAAATTCCTACTCGATTTTGAAAACATATAGATAAATGGCTCCGAGTGAGGAGATGTCCAAGAAATCGATCTCTATTTGGATGTACCTGTGTAGGCCGTTGCAGTACTTTAGAACTAGGTGTCTCTCTGAATCTTGAATACCCCTCTTTGAGCATAGGGTATGGAACTTGGAAGATGTTGGTATACTATGAAACTGTCTAGTCTCTCTCTTAATGTAGAGTCGTCCATCTCATACACTGGTCATCATAGCTTCCAACATGGTAGAACTCCTCCTTGAGGGCATCAACAAATGATGCCTAGGTGGGTTCTCTCCTGAATGGCGTATATTCATCCACAGTGTGCCTCTCTCAGTAACCTTCCCACTAAGCTTTGACACTGGGAATGGATTTAAGGAGCGATAAGGTGATCTTTTCACCATCGAAAAAGTTTTGGACATAGTAATAACCTTATAGTAGATTCAACCATTTCTCTAGAGTATTTGCATATATTTGGCCTTCAAATAAGGGGTTATCAAAATTAACTTGTACCTTGAAGTGCATCGTACCTCTGAAACTGTTGCTTGTCGAAGATGCCTCGACCACCATCTGTAGTCGTTGAAGAATCTAAGTGAATTTTGTTATCATATTGTTCCTCAGTTGTGCGAGGGCTTCCTCGAGCAACATCTTGAAAGGATCTCTTGCTTTTTTATCTCTCTTTTCTTTCTCCATGGGAGGTCGCTTAGGCTGGCGAGATCGGTCTTCCCCAAGAAAAATTAGCTCGAGACCCAACTCTCTATACCATGACCTCATCGGGGACATACACTGAGAAATAATAAGGAATAAACTGCTCTAATACTACTGATCCAAATTATGTTGAGAACGAAATGAGATACAAACAAAACTATAGCAGCGAACACATAAATATAGTGAAACCCAACTTCTATTAATAAATAAAATAATAGAATATTGTAGAACACAAACTAGTTATATTGGTGGTAGCTTATCTTTGAATAGAAAGAGGTGTCAGCTACGCTCAATCACAACAAGAATTACATCATACTCCATTGCCTTCTCAAAGGACCTCCTTCACCTCAATTATATATAAAAGTGAGAGGAGAATAATTCCCATGATGCGTGTGGGATAAATTGATCTAATTTTACAAAATACCATAGGCATGTAAAACACTAGGATTCTCATGAGGTCACTCATCCCACTACTATTCTATCCCAAGTGTGCTTAACTATGAAGTTATGATGAGATTTGGTGCATTAACGTTGTAGGCATGTACATAAGACCACTAGGAAATCATTACATGATGGTTGTAATTAACAAATGGAGATGACATTATATTACACCCCCCTTAATGACAACATCAAAAGGGTGAATATCGTGGTTTGTCAAAACCACGGGCTCGAAAACGTTGATTCAGTGGAAAGGGTGGATGGCCACCAAGATCCACCTAGATAAAAAAATATAAAATAAAACTTTTCATTTTTCTCAGTTTCCATGCATTGTGAAAACCAAAAAGATTTAAAAACTCAAAAAATACTAAAAACAATAACATCTAATTCACTAGAACAATTATAACCCTTCGTTGTATTTTCTATTTTGTGTTTTTATAAAAGTGTGTTTTGTCAAACTGTTGCATTGGATTTCACGCCCAACTTTGTATTGATTTATTTGCATAGATTTCCATACCATTTTTAGCTTCAAAATAATTATTTACCACTTGCTATAAACTATGTTTTGTAGTCTTATTAGTGCATTTTTATATCGTAATTGCATTAGATTTTTTCCTTTCAATCATAGATAAATATCACAATGTTTTCCGTGTGAAATTTCAATCTTTAAATCATTTATTACTTGTTTTTCTTTACATTTTTATGCACATATATGTTTAGGGAAGCGAGTTGTAAGTTTGATTTAAATGTCACCGATTGTTTATTGCATCATAGTTTGAATCCTAAAGTCATCTAAAGATTCCCCCCTGTAGTTAGCAAACACTAACCCAAAATGTAGGGAAAGAGTTCATGGTGTTAGTCTACTATTTCTAGTTATCTTGGAATTGGGCAGTTTCAAGTGAAAACAATGCCTTGAATACAAACATCTTGTAGCAATGGTAGATTCATACAATTCTTGCATTCCAAGCATTATGTTGAGAAGTGCAGCCTCAGTATGAATTTTTTGCACATGTTTTAGTGTGAACATGCAAGAAATGGTTCTAGAAATTTCATTGGTAACCACCTTATAATTTCACTTGAAAAAAAAAAAAAAAAGTAAAAGTTTAAT
>SNQJ01S0027068.1:25547-54170 GCA_010110895.2 Picea sitchensis | reverse complement strand
CCGATTCAATTCTTGAGAATCAACATCAAAATGTATGGAGAATCTATGTCTCTTGTTACCTCTCTGCCAAAAATTGTTTTTGCCTCTACCTCTACCTCTGTCATGGATTCCTCTACTGAAGAAACTCATTGTCTAAAAACAAAATTATATCAGTATATGAAACAATAAAGACTAATCAACCATCAAATTACTTTTCCTAAAGATAAATTTAAAACATTGGCTCTCATCAATCCACACACAAGCATGCATGCAATCAATCCATTACTCTGCATGTATCAATCATAATTTATTTGTTGACTTCAGTCCACAACTATTATTGTTTAGAATAGGGAAACTCAATGATATATGGAATATGATTGGATTTGTAATGAATGAAAAGTGGTATTCATGAGAGGGAAGCAATGGTTATTGTTCTAAAACAAAACCAATTCATAAGCATAAGCTTGACCTTAATAATATCATCATCTTCATTTTACTGAATATTTCATCCAGTAATGTTCATTGTTCTTATATGAAACTTGTCCTTTATCAATTTTTCCAAATGTTAGGGAGCCTTTACGCAATCACATATTTTTAAAAACAGAGCATGGGGATAATAAAATGATTTTGAAAAAAATGAGGGGCCTTGTAATTTGCGTAAAGTGAAATTATGTACGGGAAATGAAAATGATGAATGTTCTTTCTGCAAACAACTAATTTTTTTCATCAATCATCAACTAATGAGAACAGTTCAAGACCTCAAATGAAACTCTGTAGTTATTTTCCTTTTGATTTCTTAGATTTTAATCAAAATAAATTAACAAATGTTATAAAGAATTCCACCCAAAAAAATTCATGTAAGAAAATCCATATATGAACCTTTTAAGTAATCCAATGTCAATCAAACAGATCACATGGAAGGTTTGATCAATTTCCCCTATATCAAATTTTCTTGAACTAATTTTCATCTATGTGTTGCTACATATACCATGCCATTCAAACATTTGTAATCGTCCATATTTGTAATCAATGTGCTAGAATCATAATCCAATCAATATGAGCCCAAGAATACAGTGTTGGAATACACATAGGCTTGTAATATCATCACCCAATTTCCATACAAATTTCCAACTCAGTTCTATGAGTAGAACGAAAATATTTGCAAAATTGAATATTAATAAGCAGGCCCAAATGAAACTGGCAAGAAGGTTTCAAATCCATGCTTTTGAACATAAAGGAAAATTTCCCAAACTATTCATGAATTAGTGAACAAGAGCAAGTCGAGACACAAGGGTGGATGCAAGCCCTACATTTTGTGCTCCTTTGAAAATACCAGAACCATAACTCAACCCATACCAAGATAACATGCAGATGAAAACCCATATGAGCGAGAAGTGAGTCAAATTGAAACAAGCTTGAAAGTTATCCATATGTCCAACACAAGTATGGTCGTTAGATTTTTTAAGTGGCAGTCAATCCATGTTGTCTTTATAACATAATGTGCCCTAACCCTTGTTCAAAATTTCTTTTGGACTAAACATAGAAGCCATTGAAATGCAACCCTAGATTTTTCTTTTTATTTGTTTTAAGACCATACCCAATATAAAAAAACCATAGAGGGTGATACTAGGTTACAAGCCATGAAATAATCCACTTCGTAGATGAGACTCCATTTTAAATTCATTTGTAGTCTTTATTTTAAACAAAACCATCTATGTTTATATGTTTGTCATGCAAAACCTAGGTCGTAGATACCACTCATGTCCAAAATCCAAAATATAATTTGATTTTTCATCCATTTACAGTCGTTCACCAACTTATAAATTTCTATACACAACATAGAGTCATGCTTAAAACACACATACAACATTCAAGCATAATAGAGCCAACATCCAAAATTATCGGAGCAAAGTAAAACATTTGATGTTAGAAGAGTCCAAAGAGTTCATACCTGTCAAAGTTGTTTAAATAACCACAAGAGGGACAACCAAGGATCATTAGCCAACCACCAGCGCAATCTTAAAATTCAAAACCCTCGACTAACAACAACAAATAATTTCTAAGCAAATGAAAATGCGAAAAGGTGGTATACCTCGGGAGGGAAAACTAATGGAGAGTGTAATAACTCTCATTTAATTCACGTCACCTCCACAATCGGATGGTTGGAACACAAAAACTTACCAACTCTTCCTCAATAACCATCAAGCAATCAAACTTTACACGATGGAATACATTCAACGCCAGCTCAGACTTGAAATTCAAGCTCTGTAGTATAGTATCCATGCATTCAAAGTTATCGAACTCACAATAATAACATATCTCAACGACCAATATCTATACCATATTCACAAGGCATGACAATATATCTCCTCTTATTTACCAACAATACCAATTTCATAATGAAACATTATGTCATATGATTATTCTAGCATATGTGAACTTTGTCACAAGTTGAGTCATACAACAACCTCGTATGATATTGAACCTTTATATAATGAACAATGTTGCTATATGATAAATTTGCATAAGAAAACTTAACCATACTTTTTGATATGCCATAAATCTATAACAAGTTCAGAGCATTGTAATTGAGATTAATATAACACTTATGTGATGGATTTTTGTCCTCTTTTTCTTTTGATATGCGACGATTTTCCTGGCGCAATGAAGTATAGGGGGAATTGCAAACTTTCATCAAGAAATTATTCATGCATAGAATACAAAAAGGCAATCATAATTCCAGTCAATTGCTTTGTGAGTTGCAAATATTAAAGGAGTGAAATCAACTTAATATGTTTCTCTTTAAGGGATCCCACCTACTAGTTATATAGTATAATAGATAAACTCTATATAGTATGTGCATTGCAATCCTTTGCAGGTAGAATTCAATTGTGTTCTTTTGCGTCAACACACAAGAGTAATGGGGTCCATGATATGACATTAGAATAACTTCAAGACTACCTTGTTGAACAACCATATATAAGAGTATAAAAGGCCTAGATTTTCTCCTAATACTCTAGCAAGGGAAATTACATAGTTGTTACCATAAAAGGAGAAATGTTCTCCAATTAAAGGAAATGGTTTAGGATTGGGCCATGCGCTAGAGAGATAGTGGTTAAACAATAAATTCTAAAGGTGGAGGCAAGGGAATGTCTAAAGAGTATTCCTTAACATCATACTTTGAAATACTAGAATATATCTTTTTATTTAACAAACTCTTCACTATTGCATCCACCACCTTAGATCTCCTAGTTTTAACATATCCAACAAATGACTCTTGGGTATATAAATACTAGGCACTTGATAATGGGATGGTGGGGATTGAGGTTGGTTTGGCTATATTAGTCACATTTCTTATAGGCTCAAGAAAATGCCTAATTATAGGTTTTTTCTGTATAATCTCAACTTCACCTATGGGCTTAGGAACAAGTATAAGAAGTATATCCATCAACATCTATAAGAATATCTCAATCATAATTATTTAACACTTTTCAATGAGACATTATTCTCATTCCTTTGCATTGTAAACATACACATACAACCCTTGTTTAAAAAAAAAACCCCAGTCATTTGTAGGGTATCCCACCTCCTATGACACCTTAGATGTGAATGGTTCTGTGTAGTTTTCTCTATATAAGGGTCTCCCATATGTAATGCATGGAATATGTCGAATATGTGGCCCACATTGAGTAGGATGAATTCAATGACATATTGTTTAAGGGGCATGAACCTGCATAATTTACAACAAAATTATTTGTGATCAATGTGTAAGTACATACATGGTAGAAATGAAATAGCAATCATTTGTTTATTGTAATTAAAATGGATTTATAAGTAATGAAACATATGTCAATGGTTGCTTCCTAACTTCCATGCTCATCGTCATCATGATGCAGTGCTTGACTTGATTTGGATGCCTACGCATATTAAATTCACAATGTCAGGGTTAATTTGCTCATAATTCCTATGAATTTATGCCATGATTGATTAATTAGGATCATTTTAAAATGTATATCATTTTTGTACAAACATACATGTGACAATTTTGGAGCAACTAAGGATGATGGTGATGCTCGATTCTAATTAGAATCACTACTAATAGTATAAGTATTGCTTATACATTTTGCTCTTGTTTCCTACAAAATAGTTACCTTAAAGATCCAATTCATTTCCAAGTTCCTATTAAACTAAAATGTCTATTCCCCTTCTTCATAGTATATGGGATCTCAGGGTAAGTCCAATTGGTCCATACTTGAGAATTGAGATAATTCTAATAATCTTCAAGTCTTAAATTTAGGTCAAACTTTTCTTACCAACCAAGTTTTTGTAGGTTTGTTGGAATGTAAGAACTTGTTTTCCTTGATTTGAGCTCTAGCCATTATATAGGAGAGATTCCTCACGAGCTTCATATTTATTGTATGATTTATTTTAATTTTAGTGGCATTTAACTAATAGGGAAATTTCCAAGCGTTTTGAATGTTGGTTGGCACTACAAATCCCTTAAATAATTTGAGGTAGTTGACAATAAAATTAAAGGACCATTACCTCTTGGAATCTTGGAGTCTTTGATGTATCTTGACTTGATCAATTTGTTTTTTCATGGAAGCATCCCCACTTAATAGTATCATATTTGAATCTCATTTTATAGATGGAGGGTGTAGTTCTAAGCAGAATCCACCACTGATAGTATACTACCAATGGGAGAGGTGTCTTTGCATAATCTACCATCGAGACACATAGACATGCTAAACATATTGTTGGGTTATTTCCATGAAATCCTTGATAAAATTGTAAACTTGTACCTAGTGGCACACAAATTAAGACATAATTGAACTATTACATTAAATCCCTTACAACATTTCTAAGTGCAATTTGAAAGAAAATATTCACTTTTAAGACACATTACTGAGCCAAGACATCACCAACTATACCTTTTTTTCTTTATTTCCCACTATCTAGTTCATACATGACATATTTTAAGCTATGTATGTCAACCACCATCCTTCCAAACTTGTACTCTTCACTCACATGCTTGTACTTGCTCAATAATATCATTCCACCACACCTAAGGCATATCCCATATACACAATTTTCCACATAATATGTGTGTCCCTATGGCCTTCTACAATTGATGTTATGAATAAGGTCTATTGGTGATGTTGGTTGTAGTATTGTTGATCATTTATGCACTAGGTTAGTATGTAAAACATGATGAATGTATGTATATGTTGCATAATAATAATTGTATTGTATTTGGTATATGCATAGTGTGTTATAAAGCAAATTCCCCAAATAGCATAAAAATAGAAAGAAGAATTAATGTCATGTCTTTAGATGATAAAGAGTCAAAGAATAAGAAGCCACTTCAAGGGTGCAACCTCCATTTATAATATCCCCAATGCAAAAGACAAGATGCCTATATACATCAATCTCCTTTACTATAAATAGAAGATAAAGTGAGCATGGTGTAACCTACAACTAATCCAACCTAACAATGATTAATAATGATAATAATAAATGAGTGTTAGAGTCTTAACATATCCCCCCTCCTTAAAATGATTTTTTTCTCAAAGCTTGTAATTGTGGGTGTTTCTTCATGAATTTCTCATTTTCCCATGTGGCTTTTTCTAGAGAAATATGCTTCCACTTGATTAGGTGCTCCATAATGGTTATATTCCTAAGAGATAGAGAAGACTAATCTATAACATTTTTTGGTTCAAGAATCAACTTCATTTCTTCATATAATTCTAGAAATTACATCTGCACTGGCATAGCTTGTCCTAGAACCTTTTTAGGAAAGATACCTAAAAAACCTTATGAATGTGAGAAGAAGGAAAATCTAATTTATAAGCCATTTCTTCAATCTTGAAAATAATATTGTAGGGTCCATAAAATTTTGGAGCTAGTTTTTTATTCTTATTTTGTTTGAGATCATTTGTGTTTCATCTATATTCCATTAATCCATTGAACATAATCAAATCAAATCCAATGATTTCTTCGTTGATCATTGAATTGGGGAAACTAGACAAACTAGCAAGCACACTGAAGTGGAAACTGGCAAGAAAAATCAATCTGTCACTTAACATGGTGGCTAGCTAAAGGTTAGATTGCTTATAAGGTTGTAGTATTGAAAATACCCAATCATGCTCCTCAAATTATCTTTTAATTTGATGTTGATACGCTTATTGCTTCATCCTATTTTGCACCATTTGAAGGTTTTCTTCAAGAAGTTTCAAATTTTCTTTAGCTTTTTCTCATATGTGAGACTATTGTTTGTATTTTGGAATGGTCTTGCAAAATGTATGTGATACTAGGAGTTGGATATCCATACAGATATTAATTGTATGAATAATGAAAATGAAGATAACTCTCTAAACTTTTTTAACTATTTTTGTTTGACCATCTATTTGTGGATGATATGTTGAAATCATAGCTAATGTTATTCCCCTCACATTCCATAACTCTTTCTAGAAATTTCCTATGAATTTTGGATCTCTATCACTTACTATTACTTTAGTAAATCCATAAAGTCTATGAATTTCCTTCATGAACTCTTTTTCCACATAGCTTCCAGTCATATGTACTTTGAATTCCACAAAAATGTGCATATTTTGTGAGTCTATCCACAACCACAAAAATGGCATCATTATATTCTAATTTTAGTAAACTTGTAATGAAGACCATTGATATCTCTTCCCATATTTGATTAGGTATGTGTAAAGGTAGGAGTAACCCTATAGCCTTAACCATCTCTCCTTTATTTCTTTGTCACACTTGAAATTCTCTTACAAATTTTTGAATATACTCTTTCATTCCTTCTCACAAGAAATCATTATTTATCCTTTGATATGTTTTAAGGAACCTTGAATTCCTTGACATTGGAGAGTTATGAGACTCCCTTAGCATTTTTTTCTTCAACTTTGATTAAGGGCATAAAAAAATTATATCTTTGTATCATAGGATATCTCTCTTCAACTTCCATTGTTCCATAGATCTCTTCCCTTCTTTTTGACATTGTATTTTCTATCTAATATTGTTTTCTTCTTGCCATTCATCTCAAGCTTCTTCCAACCATGTAAGAATGGGAGATATAATGGAATATAAATTGGATGATTTTTCTATTTTGGAAAGGGAATTTGATACCACGTTGTCCTTCCCCTTTTGTAGATTATTTAAAACTCAAACCTTTGCATTTTTGTTGCTCTTCTGATGATAATATTTGCTCCAAAAATGATTCCTTCTTAGTTGAATTATACATGCATCCAACATATATTGTACCATTTTCTCAATATCTGATTTTTCTGATATAGATATTTATAAGGCCTTTTATTAGGAGGAATACTTCTAGGTATGAGTTCAATTTGATGTTCATGATCTTTATATGGAGGTATCCCCTTACGAATTTCTTGGAAGACTAGCCGATGTTTTTCTAATGTACCTTTTAATTCCTCTAGAATATTTTCTCTTCTTGCTTCACTTCCATAGAATAAAGTGTAACCATAACTTCACTACTACCTTGTTTTAGGATCTTTTCTACTCTATGAGAGATAATGACCTAAGAGGGTGTAGATTTTAACTCTTTGAGTTCATATTGAATTCCTTCCATTTCAAATCTCATGAATAATTCATTATAGTTTGTAGAAATCATACCCAATGTTGTCAAACATTGAATCCCCAAAACAATATCTACTCCTCTAATAGGAATGACATACATTAACCTCGCTAAGTTATATTCTCCCATACTAAATTTAGTGTTATGTAATTTTCCTTCACAGTCAATACTTCCCTCATTAACAACCAAAACTTGAAAATTCGTCACTAGATACACAAAAACATTGTGGTGCTTTGCTAATATTTTATCAATGAAGTTATGGATACCACTTGAATCAATATGCACTATGAAATTTTTCTTCTTATTAAATCTATCTTACAATCTTAAGGTTTTGAGGTGCTGACAAATTTGTCAATGCATGAATGGATATTCCACACTTGTCGAGATCTATGTTGTGCAATATTTCTACATTTTTTTCCTACTATTTTAAGGTCACAAGTTCTTCATCACCCATTTGTGTGGATGCCTCTATTTCCTCCTCATCATTTGTTAGGTAGCTAGAGAAGTAGTGGGGGTGTGGGGGGGAGGGGGGCAGAGGGTCCATAGTGATAATATTGGAGGTCATTCAATGTAAGGTGGACTAGGTCCACTGTATTATTAAATAAATCTCACTATGGTAGTTAGATATAATAAATGTAAGATGACTTCTTAGAAGATTCTACTTCTAGAAGATTCCTCCTCTAGAATGTTCTTAGGTGATGGTAGCACTATATAAAGGGGTCCAAACAATGTATTGGGATATGAAGAGAAGTAGTTTATTGTGAGCTGAAGCTCAATAGGAGGATTCCCCCTTGAAGAGGCAAGTGAATAGGAGAGGATATCTTCCATAATAAAATCCATTCTATGGTGTTGCCCTACCTCAAGGGTTTTGACATAATAAAGTGGTGGTACTCTATATTGTTCTCTTATATATACTGTGGTTCTTTTGTATTCGGTCTTTGATGCTTAACAATTAGTATCATAGCACTTTCCTTGGCCAAAGAAGGGAAGAATTATTTTTGCTCTTTTTGCAAAAATTTTCTAGGGAAGAGGCGCACTCCAGGTTCAGATATGAAGATTTATGAGTTAAATTTGGAAAAAAAAATTGCTTATTTGAATTCCTCTCAAAAAAATATCCAATTTCAAAAAAAAATCGTCTGAAACGGAGTCCGGGAAGTCAAGTTATTTGCATTTTAAAATCTGCAATTTTTAGGGTTTTTATTTTTATTTTTTTTATCCGCAGACGACCGCGTGATTTTTCTAATTGATGTAGCATATGAGGATAAATTTTTCAAAACAAATTGAATATCTGAGTTCCTCTCACAATTTCACCCAATTAAAAAAAACAAATCGTCCAAATCGGAGCTCTGGAAATGAAGATATCGTTGATTTAAAATCGGCTATTTTTTTTGGGTTTTCGTGACGGCGACGGGACTGCAGAGTTCATAACTTTTCATAGGGTGCTCAGACTGTTACCAGATCAATTCCATTGAATAAGTTATTTTAAGAGATTTCTTTTGAAATATTTTATGCGGTGTTTCCAATGACTATTTCCTCTCAAACCCTCAAAGAAATTCTACAGATGACTGAAGCATTCAAAGCTCAATTGTTTGACACATTGTATGACAGAGTGCATGATAGATTGCATGACCTTACAGATGGCCTCAATGATATTTTTCATAGTATTCAATATTCATTGGATAACATGCAGGAGATATTTCTTATGGCGGACATTAGGGAAGAATATAATCAAGAAATATATGCTTGGTATGATTTTGAGGTCGATTGTGATGATTGGTATATGGATAGTTTTGATTTATGGGATGACAACCACTTCCATCTTTTATTTAATGACTCTACTCCACCTTTTGTAGATCACATAAATGTGACACATCATGAGATAATTATGATTACTAGTGTCCAACCTGCATATTCTACAACGGTATTGTTCCTTCCAGATTCATCTTTGACCCTTTCCCACTATGTGGATGGATATTCTTATTTGGATCCACATGATATGTGTCAGTATTGGGAGCATCATTTTGAGTTGGATATGGGGTGTTGGTATCTTCCATGTGGAGTTAACATGAGCAGTTGGACATGGGACCCTGGTTTACAATGACAGTTGGACTACTTCAACATGGTGGCTTCCATTTCTCAATGGGACCTTGGTTCTCTAGTCTACTTCAGCACTATGGTCCACACTTATCCATGAGACCCTGGTATATGGTTGTACATCAAGTGTTGAGGACAACGCTTTCATAAGAGGTATGAAATGTTAGGTAGCTAGAGAGGTAGTGGGGAGGGCTAGAGGACCCATAGTGATAATAGTGGAGGCCATTCAATGTAAGGTGGACTAGGTTCACTCTATTATTAAATAAGGCCCACTATGGTAGTCAGATATAATAAATGTAATAGGACTTATTAGAAGTTTCTACTTCTTAGAAGGTTCTACTTCTAGAATATTCCTCCTCTAGAATGTTCTTAGGTGATGGTAGCACTATATAAAGGGGTTCAAGCAATGTAATGGGATATGAAGAGAAGTATTGTATTTGGAGCGGTATCTCAATAGGACGATGCCCCCTCGAAGAGGCAAGTGAACATGAGAGGATCTCTTCCATAATAGGATCCATTGTATGGTGTTGCCCTACCTCAAGGGTTTTTATAATAAAGTGGTGGTTTTCTATATTGTTCCATATATCTTGTGTGGTGAATGTATTCAGATATCTTTGGTACTATTGTGGTATTTTGTATTCAGAACTTTGGAACATAACATCATTTTTTTCCAAAGTTAACAATTTTGTTTCTTCACATTTATTGTTAGAAAAACAAGATCGTAGAGAAATAAAATAAAACAGATGCAAAAATAAAACACATAAGATACACAATACAATAGAGACACGGATATGCGTGATTCACCTAGTGTGGGCTACGTCCACAGGAGAAATTTCCAAGTCCTTCCTTTATGATTATCCAACAAATGAAGGGACACAACCTACAACATACCCGTTGTAACTTCATCTTCTTTGTCTCACAGTCTCCTCTCTCAGGATACAATATTCACTCACATACATAGTCGCAATACAATTCCCTCATAAAAGAGGGTTTCCTTCTAGGGAAAAAAAACCCTAACATAACTTCTACTGTCATATCTACAACCTTATAATGAACAGTCTAGAATGACTACAAAATCACAATATTTTACAAGGAAATTTTCCCAAAAAAATTCTCTTCAAGGGCACTTCCTGCCAACGAGGGGATCCAAAATTTCTCACCCCCCCCCCCACAACTAGAGATGTGGGGGAAAATCCCCCCCATTAGGTAATGGGGTCCAAACGTGGTTGAAACAAGACCTCTGAATCAAGAATATAATCAAGCTCCACAACCAAAATTTATTCCCTTTTGACCATTTTCTATTACAACCAAAGCATAGTCCTTTTTCTCTTATTTCATCCATTTCCTTATGTGATGTTCAAGTAGGTTGAGGTAGAGTTTTTCTATGAGGCACAAATTGATCTCTACTTCCTACACATGTTCCAATGGTACACTTGTGTGTATCCCTATTCTTGGAAATGATTGTAACATACCTAGAATAACAACCCACTAAAAACATTTTTTTGCTCGAATATTGATCTGTCATGTACCCATTGCTCGGGTACTTCTAAAATTCACTTTTTGGACTAATTTCAAATTTTGTTACCAATATTTTAATTCAAGAAACGTGATAATGCACATGAAGTCATCAAGAACCATGCTAAACTGTAAAATAATTCTTAAGCATGCCTAGCACAACAATAACTAGCAATAGGCATAACATAAACACATCGCAGAGATAATATTTAATACACAATAGAAATAAATATACAAGTAGAGAAACACATGACAGAGAAATTATATTTAAAATGAAATTACACCAACTAGTTGTGGACATCGGATGTTCCACCCAACCTTAGGCTATGTTGCACATAAACTCTCTGCAACAAGCCACCATTGAACCGAGGCTTTGAATCCACAAGGAAAAATATCACACCGACACTCAGCTTTCCAAAGTAGTCAACAATTAATCTCTCACGGGTTTCTCAACAAGACAACAATCCAATTTTTTCAGCGCTCTTCCCCAGTTATCCTGCACAACCCAAAGAGATGAAACCCCTTCTCTACAATGTAGTCCCTTAGGTTGTTCCACCTCTTTCCAAGGCTCTTAGTGCTAATGGTTAGGAAATATCAACACTGGAAACTCCAAGGTTTCTTCGTTGTGTACAACCCTATCACAACTGTCAACAATATCATGCACATAGACATCCATTCATTGCTCTTCGAATACACTATTAATTTGTACTACCATCCAACCATGGATCACTACCTTCAACAATTCATTTTACATTCCCATGCCAAACCAAGAATGAGCAAGAAGAGAGAATGAAAGGGAACGACTCCAAAAACAACTTGAGTAACTGTGAATTGCCAACCCCGAGATAATCAAGAACATGGTTTAAATAATCAATGCATAACATGGCCTCCCCCCAAGAAGCTCACACAACCCCCTTTTTCTCTCTAAAATTCAAAGGTGGGTAAATAAAATAATTTAAAAAATATAGTATTATCCCCTTATTCCCCCCCTCTCTCGTGGAACCATATCCCCCTATAACTCTTGTCCTTGTCCATCTCGCCGCCAACAATGTATTTTATTATCAACAATGTTCAAAGTATTACATTTCCTAGGCACTTCGACCCCTTTCAATGTTTAGGCACTTATGTCTTTCATCAAATAAAAAAAATACATTATTAATCTGGGGACTCAAAACTTGGATATTACATTCCCCTCCCCCTTATTTTGGCACTATCCTCAGTGCATATAAAGAACATAAATAAAAATTTCAAAATTCTTCAAAAATTCATGGGTACTCTGCCCACATGGCATCTTCATTCTCCCAAGTAGCATCTTCAGGACCGTAGTAGGTCCACTGAACCTTTATTAATCCTATGGATCGATTCTTGAGCACTTTGACCTTCATATCTAATATGCGCACCGCCTGGACCTGAAAGTATCATTTTGGCTCCACCTGAATCAAGTTCCAATCAATAACATGGTTAGGATCATGCACATACTTTTCAAAAAAGAGACATGAAATGCATTATGAACATTCATGGAAGCAGGAAATGCAAGCATGTGTGCAACTAGACCTATTTTTTCCAATATCTCAAATGGACCATAGAATATGGTTGCTAGTTGTGTACATCTTCCCAACTTCAATGATCTCTTCTTGGGATTCACTTTCAAAAGCACATTCTCTCCCACTTTAAATTCAATAGCTATCATATTCTTATCTACATAACTCTTATGTCTATCTTGTGCTACTTTCAAATTCTGCTTAATTTTAACCATCTGGTATTCCATATCCTTGAGCAATTTTGGCCCAAGTACTACTCTGCTTGTTGGGTTGTCCCAACTCAATGTGGTATTGAAATTTCTACCATACAAAGCTTCAAATGGGCTCATCTTCAATGAAGCTTGATACCCATTATTGTAATCAAACTCATCCAAACGCGAGTAATCTTCCCACTTAGATGGTTTATCCATCACATACATTCTACACATTTATTCAATCACTTGGTCGAATCTTTATGTCTTCCCATATGAATGTGGATGGTAGGTTGTACTAAAGTTCATATTTGTACCAAATCCTTTAAATAATACCCTCCATAAATTTGAAGTAAACTTTGTATCTCTAATTGAAACAATTGCCTTAGGTATTCCATGCAATCTAGCAATTTATTGTATGTAAAATTTTGCAATATTAGTTGTTGTATGAGTCATTTTCACAGGAACAAAATGAGAAGCCTTTGTCAATCTATCCACCGCTACCATTATTGAATCATGTTTCCTTGTTGTCCTGGGCAATTTAGTAATAAAATCAATGGTCACCACTTCTCATTTCTTCTCTGGAATTAGAAATGGTTGTAGTAAACCCATTGGGTGTCTATGCTCATCTTTCACTCTCTGACATTCCATACATATGATAATGTAATAAAAAACATCATTCTTAATTCCTGACCAAAATTATTGGATTCTTATTGCTACAATTGTTTTTTGGTAACTGGGATGTCCAACATATGGAACATTATACATTTCTTTTAATACCAAATTCCTAAGTTCTCTGGAACTACGAACATAAAATATGTTTTTATGCATAAGGAATCCATCATATTTCATCTCATATCCTTTATATTTTTGTTGTACATTTTCTTGTTGCAAGCTTTCTTTTACCTGTAGGTAGTTTTGGTCTGTAACAACAACATCTATACATTTTCTCTTTAAATTTGATTGATGCATACTAATTGTTGTATAATGCATGAGATGTACCCTTATGTTGAGTGCATCAACAACTTTGTTTCATTTTCCTTTGATATCATGCTTGATGTCAAAGTCATACTCACTTAAAAATTCAAGCCATCTTGTCTGCCTGACATTCAAACTTGGTTTCTCAAAAAGATATTTCAGGTCACTATGGTATGTCCTTAATTCAAATTTCTTTCCCATGAGATAATGCCTCCACACCTTCAATGCATGAATTATGGTAGCAAGCTCCAAATCATTTGTGGTGTAATTCCTCTCACGTTCTTTCAGATTTTTGGACTCATAACTAATTACATTACCATTTTTAGTGAAGACTCCACCAATTCCTTCTTTGCATGCATCTGTACATACCACAAAATTCTCATTTGGGTCAACAATCTTTAAAATAGGTGCACTAGTAAGTAATTCATTCAACAAATTAAAATTATGTTCACACTTTGTTGTCCATTCAAATTTAATTCCCTTCTTTTGTAAAGAAGTGATGGGATGAGCAATCTTAGAGAACCCTGCTATTAATCTCTTGTAGTATCCAACTAATCCCATACAAGATCTAACTTCTGAAACATTCCTTGTTGTTGGCCATCCTCTAATGGATTCAATCTTCTTTGGAGCTATTGCTATACCTTCTTCTAAAATAATGTGCCCCAAATAATGGATTTTCTCATAGTAAAAAGATCACTTACTAAGCTTGGCATAACGATGATGTTACCTTAGTACTTACAGTACCAACCTCATGTGAAGCTCATGTTCTTCTTTTGATTTAGAATAAATAAGTATGTCATCCAAGAACACAATGACAAACTTATCCAAATAATTTATGAATATGACATTCATCAAGCACATAAAGACAGTTGGTGCATTGGTTAGTCCAAATGGCACCACTACAAATTCATAATGTCCATACATGGTTCTAAAAGTTGTCTTACTGATGTCTTCTTCTGTGATTATTACCTGGTGGTATCCTAATCTCAATCCTGTCTTTGAAAATATCTTTTCTCCTCTTAGTTGATCAAAGAGGTCATCAATTCTGGGTAGAGGGTATTTGTTCTTCATTGTGGATTTATTCATCTATCTAAAGTCAATACATAGCCTCAATGTACCATCCTTATTTTAAACAAAGAGTATTGGTGCTCCCCAAAGTGAAACACTTGGGAGTATGTACCCTTTCTTCAACAATTCTTCTAGTTTCATTTGTAATTAATTATGGTGTACTCATTCTATAGGGTATATTTGATATTGGGGTAGTTCCTTGTACTAAATCAATAGATAAATATATCTCCCTCTTTGGTGGAAATTCTGGTATTTCTTGAAATACACCTTCAAACTCTTGCAATACTGGATAATCCTCAAGACTTGGCCCTTTGGTATTTTTTTACTCCTCCACATGAGTTGCATACAATTGACATATTTTCCTGAAACATCTCTTTAGTTGTAAGGCTGAAATCTCCCTTATAGAAATGGGTCTTGGAATTCCATTTACAATGCTCTATTTTCCTTCTTCATCAAGACATGTAAATGTCTTGTTATGGAAATCTAGGACAACATGATTATTTTCTAACTAATCCATTCCAATTAGGATATCATAAGATCCTAATGGTATGATATTCAGATCAACAATTGTATTTACTCCATGCAGATTTATTTGATAGCCTATGACTGTCTCATTGATCTTTCTTTTGGTTCGAGTGGCTAGTTGAACTAAACTTGATTTTTCAAACTTACTCTTCTTCAAATGAAATATGTCCACTACTTTAGGATCAATGTAACTATGGATTGTTCTTGAATCAATTAAAATAGAAATAGGTTGATTAATGATCTTACCTTCCACCTCAATCATATGGGATTGATGTTCTACTTGTATATCTTCCAAGGTTGCATATATTCTTGGAATATTTATGCCCATGTCTTATACTGTTGTGGCCTCTTGGATGTTGTGCAAGGTACTCACTTTTTCTTCTTTGTGAGGGCAATCTTTGTACATGTGATCTTCTTTGCATCCCCAACATTTGATTGGTGGTCTTCCGATTTTTCCCAAGGAGTCTTCCCTCTTTGATTCATTCTTAGTAGATTGATCTTGTTGATTTGTATTAGGACTATTTATGTTGAAAGGAGGTTTGAATCCCTTCCTTCTCTAATCATATTTCTCCTTCTTCTTATCCTTCCAATATTTCTACAAAGGTTCTTTGCCCTTACCTTGCTCATACAAGTACTTAGCCTTTCTAATGGTCTCTGTTAAAGTTCTAGGCTCATCATATTGAATATTTTCTTTATAAAAAGATGGCAGTCCACTCAAAAACCTTTGTATCTTCACCTTCCCATCCTCGATAAACCCCACATACTTCAACAATCCTAAGAACTTATTTTCATATTCTCCCATGCTCATGCTCCCCAGCCTAAGTTCAAAGAACTCTTGCATATTTTTGTCATAGTAGTCCTATGAAAGATACCCCTTCTGAAAATATCTCTTGAACTGCTTCCAAGTGATCCTACTCTCATTAATGTGCTCAACTTGCTTCAACTGATCCCACCACATAACAACTTTTCCATGGAAATGGTATGTAGCAATTCTTGCCTCTAGATTAGATGAATAGTTGTGCAACTGAAAATACTTCATGATTCCAAGAAACTAGGCTTTAACATCATCTTCTCTTTCTCTTTCACCATCAAAGGATGGTGGCTTAATCTTCTTTATCTCTCCTTGCAAACTGTCCAAAAGATATCTTCTTCTTTGATGTCTAATAGGAGATACTTCTGGATTGCTTCTTGAATATTTAGATGCATGAAACTTCCTTGTTGAGTAAGGAGGTGAGTGATGTCTATGATTTCTACTAGCACTTCTTGAATGACTTGGTATTCTATAGTTATCTTTTTGTTTCATATTGTCTACCTTCTTCCTCATGTCTTGAGCCCGATCCATTCTTCACCTGCATCTGCAATTGATTTAGGATTTTCATCATCTAATAATGTGTTTGGTTCTATTCTCTCATCATCCTCTCATTTTTATATCTATAACTCTACACTTCCATTATGGTACTTCTCATAGTTTCCTCCAGTTCTATTGGTTCTACTTTGCTCCTGTGTCCATTAGATTTTGTGTCTGCATTACCTGACACTAATATGATGGCCTTTGGCTTCTCTCTCATGAATAAAGGATCCCTCCCCATATTACATGACTCTAATCTATAATCCCGGATTGAATTGATTTGCTTACACTTCTAATTCTGCAAAATGTGCAAACAACCATTTTTGTTAGAATTATACATATTATAAAAAATTGTCAATTAATGCTACATGTCCTTTTTCTTTTCAATTCATGAAGAATTATATCAAATTTATCCAAATTTTAATAATTCCATGTTATTCTCTTTTGCATCAATTTTCCAATGACTATTCTTATGCCCCAATCTGATATTTGAAATCAAAGTCATGGCTTCCTGAAAAATCCATTTTCACCCCATTTATACACTTTCTCTACTGGTGCAATTTTACTGGAAGGCCAACTTTTGTCTATTACAGAATAAAATCCATTAGGAACCAAGAATTTTTTTATATAAGGCACATATAATAGTCATTGTGGTGAACACAAAAAACTTCCATATTAGAAATTTGTTGCTACAGTAAGATTCTACAACAATCTGTAATCAACAACTTTGTCCCTTTTATAAATAAAAAAATCCCAACTTAGATTTTTTTTTATTATCAAAACTGACTATTTGTTGGTGTGGTTAATGATGTTGCGCTAACATGGCATTGGTCATCTATCCACCGGTCACTGGGAAATGCTTCCCCCTTCCTTGTGGAATTCCTAAATGACTCCATTATGTTCCATTGGGCCACCGACCACCAGGACACCGCACAAGCTTCCATACAACTCCCACCAATCAACTCTGGTCTGGTCCGGTCCATTGGCCACTGGGAAACCATGCTCAAGATTCGATATGGATCCTTTCTAATTGAATATGGTCCAATCCACTGAGTCACTGTTCCACCCCACATAAGCTTTGATCTGACTNATTCTACAACAATCTGTAATCAACAACTTTGTCCCTTTTATAAATAAAAAAATCCCAACTTAGATTTTTTTTTATTATCAAAACTGACTATTTGTTGGTGTGGTTAATGATGTTGCGCTAACATGGCATTGGTCATCTATCCATTGGTCACTGGGAAATGCTTCCCCCTTCCTTGTGGAATTCCTAAATGACTCCATTATGTTCCATTGGGCCACCGACCACCAGGACACCGCACAAGCTTCCATAAAACTCCCACCAATCAACTCTGGTCTGGTCCGGTCCATTGGCCACTGGGAAACCATGCTCAAGATTCGATATGGATCCTTTCTAATTGAATATGGTCCAATCCACTGAGTCACTGTTCCACCCCACATAAGCTTTGATCTGACTCCCTACCAGTGGACTCTGGTCTGGTCCACCAGGATGCCCTGCACAAACTTCAATTTGTCTCCCTACCTACCACCGACCATTGGGGAGATCACCACTTTCTCCCTTTGCTCCCAAGTGAGTTTCAATCCAGTGAACAAACTCTTCTCGTGGGGTCCTGAACTCTGCACCCATCTTCCAATAGCATGCAATGGCGAATGGACCTATCATAGGGCAACAATTGGCTTGTATAGAGGATCACTAGGCACTAAATGGGCATACTAATGGGGTGTTGAGGTGGAAGTCAAAATTTATACTATGCACAATATCCACATGATTCCATGGATATATGTTCTTCACACACAAGTGATAAAGGGTTGTTTGTTGATTATAAACCTGTTATGCAAGCCTTTCCGATGCATATCAGGTAAATGAAATAACAAATTTGCAGATCTATGGCGGGAAATCATGCAAGGGATAAATCAACGACTATTGTGCGGTATCTTCCAGGAGGTATAGCTATCAATTTTGATGCCCAAATCAAGAAAATGAGTGCTCAATGAAAACCCAAGGCCATGAAGAATCACCTAAACATGATTTTTAGGGTGATCATGACAATGTTAAATTACAAAAGTCTCCCCTCCGATGTTGTCCCTTAGAAAAACAATTTCTCTCAAGCACGTATGTCCTATCATGTAGTAATACCTTGAAGGCTTAGTGTTGTAACCTACAACTTTGATACCACTTGTAACGTACCTAGAACAACAACCCACTAAAAACATTTATTTGCACGGATATTGATCGGCCATGTAACCATTGCTTGGGTACTTCTAAAATTCACTTCTTAGACTGATTTCTAACAACTCTTGTCCTTATCCATCTCCCAGCCATCGATGCATTTTATTATCAACAATGTTCAAAGTATTACATTTCCTAGGAACTTCACCCTCTTTCAATTGTTTAGGAACTCCATCCTTTCATCAAATAAACAAAATACATTATTAATATGGGGACTCAAAATTGGGGTATTATAATAATGAGTAGGTTGCATAGATTCCATAACATTTTCAATATGTTTTAAGCAAATATCATGCTTAATGTCTTATTTTAATCCACCCTACAAGATTCCAACATATATCCATTGCTTATGTTATCCACCCTTGTGGTCAATACCTGAAATTCTGAATTCTAATCTTCAACATCACCTAAGTGCTTGATTCTTGTTAGTTGACTAAAGCGGAGCTTATCTTGATTGTAGATTCCCTTCACTCGTCGAGGTGGATAGTTTCTCCATGTTTGTCTCTGTGTACATGTCCCATCTACCAACGGTCAACTTTTCCATCAACATCGATGCTCTTAAAACTCAGGCACATCTCTCAGTGGTTAATCGTGCTTTGAGAATCCGATCGGTTGTGTTTTGCATTCAATTCCAACCAACTACCATCAATTTGAAATTTTGAATTACCCCTCACCCTTACCTCTGACAAAGCTCAGTTTACTAGAAAAACACATTCAATTCCAACCAACTACCACAAATTCAAAATTTTGAATTCCCCCTCACCCGTACCTCTAACAAAGCTCAGTTTACAAGAATTTAGCCATTGATACAATATAGAGACAATCACCACGGAGTTATAAATGAGAAGTGTTTCACAATTATGTGCTTCATTATGTCACACACAACTACTGCAGACAATGACACGGGTAGCACTGAATCTCTCTCTTTTTATTTGCATGGATTTGTTGCACAGTGTGACATGTCATGTTTGATTCCTGATAACCACACAAGGCTGTGCAAAATAATGAATTGTGGGAAGGGTACCTGCAACAAGTTGTCAATCGTCAGTTCAATAGATTGATAGCATTCCTGTGTGTGAATACGACCCATTCGTTTTCATTTTCGAATTGCAAATACGACCCATTCGTTTTCGTTTCTGCCTTGCATCATACCCAACAGTAATGATATTAGTTAAATCAATTATAAACGATAAATGTTGTGATGATAATTGGAGGTTTATTGAGTAATGTGCTTTATCTTTATTTGTAAGTATATTGATAATTGATTGTGGTGGGAAGTCCCACTCCTTGACTCCCTCACTTGTTCATCATTCTCCACTTAAGTCTCCAACCAATCTTTTGAACCATAAGATGCATCGCTAATTTTTCTTCATGCCCTTTAATCAATCTAGGTAGTTAAATCAAATTACTTTGCAACATGTAAATTGGGGGCTTATGTGTGCGGAGAGGGATCTTGTGTCATTGAATCTAAGTTAGGATAGAGGTGTAACTACAATGAAGGTAATGGAAATATTCGCAATATGACAGTAGGTCCCTTTCTCAAATCATGTAAGTTGCTCCCCTAATCTGGAGAGACAAGATCATTCTCAAAGAGGAAACCCTAAAGACACTTGCATTAATTTGGCTTAACCAAGACTTTGAAAATGTGTATTCCATTCTAAATATCATCTGGTCCAATCATATGCTAGATTAGAGGGGATCTCAATGATCAATTCAATGGAAACATTTCTCGAATAAGAACTTTTTAGTGTTGGTCTATCCTTGGGTGTACCCTAATTCACATTTGTGTCTTGGATCGATCTATGAACCTATATGCATCTGCTATCTCTAGATCACACTGCGACATATAAAAAAGTGTAACATGGTCTTGGATGATTTGGTTGGCCAGATCATAGATTGTTTTATGAAAAACGCACCTTCAGATCGAGTGTGCAAACACAAAATATGTGTTGGCTTCAGACTCATATAGATTTTTTTATGAAAAACGCACCTTCAGATCGAGTGTGCAAACACAAAATATGTGTTGGCTTCAGACTCATATAGATTGTGTCKTCCCCACAAACAATCTATAATTTTGCAGCCTCACTAAAGAATTATTCATGGTGCTAGTTATGCTTATCTTGTGTTTTTTATCTACCCGCAGGTAAATTCAGATCACAGCTTGGATCAACCATCTTAAACATTATGGAAAGTGCTTATCCATCCCTCATTCAGTGTTCATCTGAAACCACTGAACGAGAACTCCTTCATGTAATCCTACAACAAATCTAATAAATCTTGTTTCCCTTCCTACATTGGTTGTTGTAATGTTAAAGGCCCTAAGAATTTTGAATGAGTTGAGTAACGTTTTGGTTAAAAAAGGTAAAGAGTAATTTTTTTTTTTTAAAGGTGCTTCAAGACTTTGACAAAAAAATATTTGTAATGTTAAAGGAAATGTTAAAGGAGTTGAGAACTTTGAATGAGACATTTGCAAAATTATATGTTTTGTTGTTTTGTTCAAAAATCTTGAGAAAAGTGTCATTTAAATGTAATACCTTTTTCTTAAAAGGTTGGACAAAAGTATATTTGATAGCTTATAATTGGTGCGCTATTACTTTGTAAATGGGTTCACATTCACCGTTGACCCCATGGTATATTGTCATTAAATGCATTATGGTTCACGATGAGATATTCGAAGGCTTCTATTTATATTTTTGCAAACATCATTGCCATCACAAAGAGGATATCACAATAAAATGAAAATTTTGCTTATTTCCTTAGACCTATCTTGAAATCGAATAAGGAGGTTAAATTAAAAACACTTGTACTTGTGTGCAGTTGTGCATGATTTTTTTATTTCTTTATGATGTTTTGTGTCTAGTTTTTAATTCCCAATTATACATGTGTTTTGAAATTGAAACATGAGTCAAAGATGGGACTTATGAAATTTTTGTTACACTAAGAAGGAATTAAATTTTGTGGCTCATTGATTGCCATGATCACTTTAAAAGCTAATTCAATCAACCTTGAAATCCCATATCATTCAAATGTATTTTCTTAATGAAAGGGGCACATGGCCATACCTAGTGTACATGCTAACTCTTGGATCAAGATTTGATATGATGAGGTTCCATTTCCCTTCATTTTCTCTCAAAGGAAAGTCTATAAATGAAAGTCTCCTCCAACCATTTCAACAAATTCAATCACGAGTGGTTGTGTTTTCAAAATCCGCCCCCTCCACCACCAATTGATCATTTCATAAGGGGAAATGTTGCCCGATTCACTCCAAGAATGAAACAGAGAATTCTAAAGAGGATAGAACCCCACAAAGAGAGAGCTTGCAGGCCATCGTCATCACTTCGTCAAGGTGAAATATGGGCCACTATGTATTTAGTTATTTCAATTGGGGTTAGTACAAATCATTTAATCTCTTCCCCCTCATAAAGATTTCCAAATGGTGTCCATGTGTCTTCATTTGATTTTGCATCCATCGCTTGGTTCACAATGCTTGGTACATGATCCCTAGACATAACTAGTGTGGCCTTATATGCTAAATTTATACTCTAGAACATGGCCTAGGCCACAACAACCATTCTTACTATCATAAATGTTTAAATCGACACCATATATTTCTTATAGGAAAAATATTCTCTAAGTAGGACCTATGCAATGACATGGGGCCATGTTCATGGCCCACAATCCATAAAGGAAAATGTTATGGCTTAAGACTATGTCTTTTGGACTCGGTAAACTATTATAATGCAAACCTCAAAATGGCAACCATATCCCACTTGTAGGCCAAATATTCCCTATGGAGGTTTTATGTGATGGCCTGAGATCCTCACATAGCCCATTACCTATAAAGGAAAGTTTTAGCACCTAATATCCTACATTTCATGCATAGAACATGAAATGTACCTAAAGAGCCATCATTGGTGCACCAATCCTTGAAATGGTGACCATATGTCACTCATAGGCTAAAGGTTCTCTATCTGAGGCACGTGCGGTGTTCTACGACATCACATACCATTCATGAGTCCCTCAAACAATTTGCATGGCCTCAAGAACTTTAACCTTAGGAACTATGACTTCAAGAAATTTAACCTCGAGAACTTTGACCTTAGGAACTATGATCTCATGAACATTGACATTAGGAACTATGACCTTAGGAACTTTAACCTCAAGAACAATATGCTATGTTCTTTGAAGATGCATTGAAAGGAAACCTTAGGTGGAAAGTGCAAGAGAGTGGAGGTGGGGTGGAGGGGGCAGGGTCATCTATGATACAAAAGGGGTCTAGGAATCACAACCAACAACAAGATAAAAGTGCCACATAATTTTGTATTACAATATTGTATGGTTTGACCATGGATTTTTCTAATATAAAATTTACTTGTTAGTGTGAAGAAAACTAGATTGACATGACTACCTAGAGGCAAGAATTCCACTTTTTCTTTTAAGAGTCCCCTTCAATCTAAACTAAGTTTGGGCTCMTATATGCAGTACTAAATTATGCAAACTTTATGTCTATACTCTGATTTTGTATCCTTAAATTTGGTTTCATTTCAAACATCCTATTAAATGTTCAATTTGCATCCTCAAATGTGGGTTCATTCCAACCATCCTATTCAATGTCCACTATTTGCTCATCATTATTCATTTCTTGATGTTAATTTTATATTTTTTTCCACAAGAAAAGGGTTGCCACATCAATGTTCACTTAGTGGATGTTTAACAACATATTGTTGTTGATAAATCTCTTGCAACAATCTAAAACCTATAGCCTTATAATGATATTTGTGTGGATGATATCCCAATAGTTTTCTACCATTGTCAAATGATTTGGAGGCATTTAACTATATAATGTTAAATCAAGTTGTAATCAACCAACCAAAAACAATTTACCCCTCATCTTCTAGGAGGAATGTTCATTTATATATATCTATTTTATCCTAATAAATTCTTCTTCATTTTATATTTATATTTAATATTTGGCTTACTCTTGGATAGATACATTTAATGGGATGGTTTTTTTTGTTCAACTATGTCGATAAAATTAAACTAAAAGTTACATATCAATCATGATAGTTAAAAAAAAAAAACACTTTTATTGTTTCTTTTATAAGATTTAGTCCATTCTTTCTTGAATTGATAGGATCAATATTTTTATAACCTCTTCAACTTTTTTCAACATTTAAGTTAATTTTTCTTTAAAATGTTAAAAGAATATATGAAGATAAATGCAAGTTTCTATTGATTTTGGACTAAAATTATTTTTCTTATAACAAATACTTACCTAAATAATAAAAATGTTAAATCTTTTAAAAATTGTTTTGTTCATATTAATGAATATATAATTCATATTTTTATACAAATTATAAAAGAAAGTATTTTAAAAATATCTTATATTAAATGAATATAAATGTATAAAAATATTTGAAAAACAATATTATAAATGAGTTTTTGTAAAAGAAAGTATTTAAAAATCCCCGGATGGGGTGACACGCGTCGAGGATGGCGAGGGGAGGTGGCAAGGGGAGGTGACGAGGGGAGGCGGGGGGCCTTTAATACCAGTCCTCCCCACACACTCCGCGATTCAATTTGAGCGTCAGCTCCATCCATCTCCGTAACCTGATGCAACTCAGCACGAGCGCCATCGGTCCGGCCAGCCAGAGCATTAAGCTCGTGGCTTTAATGGCGTTTATTGTGGTTTATTTTCCCATCAACCTTCTCGAGGGCTCCATTGTGTTCGAACAGTCTTCTGCGCAGCGAGGCTGCCATCCAGCTCCCGACGACTTGGCTCTTACCTCCGTTTCAGTCATGCTGCGTTTGAGGGGGCGACCACGCAGAGGGGCTGGCTGGTATGCAGCCGCCTCCAGACGGAAACGACACCGATAATTCCAAAGCGCAGTGACTCTATCCAGACGGCGTCGACGGCAGGCAATTCTGGCAGCAGGTTCACCTCCTGGCACAATCGTGGAAGAGGATTCGAGCACTCAGCTCCCACCGGATTTTTCGGACAAGAAAATGGTTACCTTCCCGGATGATTGGGACCCCCACACCCGTGTCTTCCGCTCTGGAATTACTCCCCCCGACAGGACCTCTTCTGACTCCTGCGCTAAGGCCTCCTCGGACCCAGGCACAGAACCTTGTATCATAGAAGAGGAGCAGTGGATGGACGTTGGTGCATCCCAGGATGCAGAATGTCTGGGACGTGATGACAAGCAGCCGAGGCCGCCCTCGCCACCTCTTTTTCTCCCAGAGCAGTTGCAGCTTATTATTGAAGTGAGAAGTCTGGTTGAAGACCAAATCTTCCGAGCGGTCTGCGCAAGCCAGCGCCTGGACATGTTGTATGCAGCTTATTCCAATGACTCGCCCAAGCGACTATGTCCTACCTGTGCACAGCCATTTGCCATACCAGTTCGTGCAGCAGAAGCGCAGGACGACAAGGCGAGCCCCGGTTAACAGGTCATAGAGTCTGCATGCTTTTATTTATGTTTGTTGTTGTATTTTCTCAGGATAGTAGTCCTCTAGTTGTCAGTCTGGATAGCCTTAGAAACTCCAATATCAAACTATTGTCAGTCAAGAATATACCCCCTGGTTTCCTACGGGCAGGGTGGCTCTATGTTCTCCATAAGTTTTGGACCTGTTACAGTGTGATAGCCAGGTGTCCTGGTTTCCTTCACAGGCAGGACACCTGGCTCCTATGTGCCATGTATCCTCTTTTTGAATGAATTTTTAATAGGAAAGGTCCCACTTTTACTTAAAAAAAAAAGTATTTAAAAAATATCTTATATTAAATGAATATAAATGTATAAAAATATTTGAATTTTTTTTTTATTATAAATGAGTTTTTGTTCTTTATAAATTCAAAGAAAATTTTTTGAAAACAAAAAATATATTAAAATATAAAATTAACTTAAATTTAATCATTGATTTTTTTTTTTTTTTTTTTTTTGGTCGGCGTTGGCTGAAAAACCCTCCTCAGGTCGTGCGCACGCTCACTGGAGCACCCCCTTCACACCTACTCCCTTGTCATGGCCCCAGGAGGGGGCCCCGAGGCTCCCGCACCCCCTCTCCCTCCTGATATTGATGCTTTCAGGAAGCTGGTCGCTACATGCAATAAACGACCTACCTCAGATTCACAACAGAAATTCGTTAAAAAATTGGACAACATTCCTTCAATTGACCTACCACCAGAAGAAACATGTAGATATGCACTAAACTTGGTTGAGCGGGGGCTGATTGGGCAGTTCACGGGATTATGGCCTTCTCCCAAAGCCGTAGATGTGTGGGTGCAGAGGAACTGGAGTCCTCTAGTACAGGAAGGCATCATAAGTCATCTGGTTGGTAGGGGATTCTTCGTCTTTGTTTTTGACAAATCAGAAGACAAAAATCTCATCTTCAAGAATGAACCGTATTTTATGGGACCTCAAGGTTTGTACCTGAACAAATGGTCTCCAGATTTCGATCCAATGCAAGACGTGCCCTCGGTTGTTCCGGTCTGGGTGTGTCTTCCTCATTTACCCCTGCATTGTTGGAATCCGAAGTCCCTATAAGCTATTGGAAATACCCTCAGAAAATACATCGACAAAGCTGACAGGAAGAAACAATATTCCTATGCAAGAATATGCGTGGAAATCGATCTGGAGGTTGGACTACTGGAAGTCATACAACTAAAGGTTGCAGACTAGTATTACATCCAAGAATTGGACTATGAACAACTTCCATTTAAATGCAGGTATTGCCATGGCTACGGTCATTTCACCCAACATTGCAAAAAGAAAGCCGAGGAGGAGGTGGAAAAATTGAAAGGCAATCAATGGACACAGGTTCAGAAAGCAGCCCCGTCAAAACTCAACAGTAGATCTAAAGGGAAAGGGTCCTCAAAGGGGCCCTGCGCCCCCACTATAGGGAATTCCCTTGGGGAAGGGATCTCAGCACTCCCAATCCCAGAGTCTTCCAAAAACCCCTTCGAAATCCTCAACAGTCCTCCATAAATCTCGTATCCAATGATTGGGGAACTGGAACAACATACCCTCTCTCCCACAATAGGGAAAAACAATGGTGAGATCCATCTCGGCCCCCCAGTTGGAGCCTCCTCCTCCCCTTCCTACGCAGACATAATAAAAAATAAACCTCTGGAAAACTCTGGATCTTCGAAGGATGAGTCTTTTGAAAGACCTTCAAAAAGAGCAAAGAGAAAATCACATAAAGAAGCAAGAGAAGAAGAAGCTTAGAGGGAAAAAATGCAAGGAAACCGACCCACCATTGAAATATCCATCAGAAGGAATACTAGAACAAGACCTCCCAAGGGAGGTCCACCCACTCTAGTAAACAATGCGTATAGTCTCTTGGAATTGTAGAGGCTTGGGAAATCCTTCGAAGGCCGAAGCAGACAAAGACCTTCTAAAAATCGACCCTCCCGAGATTCTCTTGCTCCATGAGAAAAAAATTGAAGGGGAAACCCTTCTAGAAATTAGCAAACATAAATGGAAGAAAAATGCAAGCAAATCCATCAGGGGCTCTTCAGGTAGCCTTGCAACCTTGTGGCCGCAGGACAAATTCCATTTAGAAATATCCTTCAAGACTCAGCATTGGATTTTCACTGAACTCTGTCATATTCCAAGTAAGATCTCTCTCTCTCTCTCTTCAATATTTATGTTCCTGTCATGTACTCTGAGAAGAAAGATTGTTGGCAAATGCTAGCAGATTTTTTATAGATTTTCTCCCCTTCAAACATCATTCTAGCCAGAGATCTAAACCTTATATTCGAACCAAAATAAAAGAGAGGAGGCAAAAGTAGCAGGGACCAAATGCTCCCCTTCGTTGAGGAGCTAGTCCATCACTGGGACCTCCTTGATTTCAAGCCTTCAAAAGGCCTTTACACCTGGACAAACAATAGAGTTGGGGCTAATCACATCTCAACTTGCTTGGACAGATTCTTAATTCAGAGCACGTTTCTACAAGAAAGAAGGATAATCTCCTCCAAGATCCTCCCAAAACTAACTTCTGATCACAAACCTATCCTCTTGAATTTGGAAGAAGAATAAAATATGGGCCCAATCCCTTTCCGGTTCAACCCTCTTTGGATAGAAAATAAGGGATTTCTTGAAACTATCCATTCAACTTGGTACTCTCCTACTTCAGGGTCTCCAAGCTTTGTGTGAGAGCAGAAATTAAAAGCAACAAAACATGCATTGAAAACCTGGGTTAAAAATCCCATGAATACTCCACTTAAACACAGATAAGAGATTGTTCAACAATTATCAGATTTGCAAGTTGAAATGGAGACCAAAGACATCTTCAACTCAGATCTATAGAAAGAAAAATCATCCCAAAGCAAAAATTTCTATGCTTTTCGTCATGAAGAAGAGTATTGGAGGCTTAAGTCTCTAAGCTTGTGGCTAAAAGCTGGAGACCGAATCACCTCATTCTTTCATCGGCAATTCAAAACCCACCTCTCCTGAAACCACATTTCTGAAATCACCTCCTCAGATGGATTGATCCACAAAGGGTTTGAGCAGCTCAAGGATGCA
>SNQJ01S0027068.1:12535-24179 GCA_010110895.2 Picea sitchensis | reverse complement strand
GACAACATTATGGGCAACGCCCCCCTCATTGAATCGGAAGATCTCATGGAGATTCGCACGTGGCTCTCTCAGCGTGGCATCAAAAAAATCGCAGACATCTCTGCATGGGATGATGCAGGAAGATGGCAAAGTTGGGATCTCTCGTGTGTTCCAAATAAAATGCATTCTTAAAAATCCCTCCTCCTTGCTACATTGATGGACTGCACACCTGTACATCTCCTCTCAAGGGATAAATGGGGATAGGGAAATTTCGGCTTCTACTCAGTAGCCCAAGGCTATAACACTTTGTGTCCCCCTCAAGCTCTGAATGAGACAGTGACCCTCTAGAAGAAGATCTGGGACCCCCTTGGTCTTATAAAAGTAAACTTCTTCAGTTGGGTTCTAATGCACAAGAAAACTTTAACGGGCGAAAATCTGGCAAAACGAGGCTTCATAGGTCCTCATAGATGCCCCATCTGTTGTCTTGCACCAAAAATGATGGAACATTTATTTGTAGACTGCCCATTTGCTCAAGAAGTATGGAAAATCTCTCTTCAGGGCCTCAATGTCGTACCTCCAAGACAAATTCCATTGAATGATTTATTCTCCTCATGGAAGGCACGTTATCCTCAATAGATCCAAAGCATTCCAACCTGGAGAAGAATTTGGCAGGCCATCCCCAAATACATTTTCTAGAAACTATGGTTGGCCATAAACGACCAGATCTTTAACAACACGTTGTCTTCCCCCACAACGGTGGCTGCAAAAGTAAAATCTCTCCTTCTCGAAATAGTATCAAATCACTTTTCCATGAAAGAAATTACTCTTCTCCACGAAGAAAAGAAATGGACTGGAACTTTCACCTTCTGAGACAGAACTCAAACCATTGTTCTCCCTTCAAAAACTCCAACTTGGTGTTTGCGAGACAAAGATGCAGTTTTTCAAGATTGGTGGAGGCAACAAGGATTAGCCTCAATCTTTTTAGATGGAGCCTCCAAAGGAAACCCAGGTAATGAAAGAGAAGGTGGAGTGATTTACTCCTCGGATGGAAGCCGAAAAGACAGTTTCAGTTGGGGTCTGGGTTAGAGAACAAATAATCAAGATGAAATTCTCAAGTTGCTAAAAGCTTGTCAGATAGCACGAGAAAAGGGTGCCAAAGAAATACAAATATTTGGAGACTCTGAAATCCTGATTAAGGTTTTAAACATGAATGATCAATTCAGTAACCCAGTAATCAACAAGGCCTTACAAAGACTCTGTCAAGTGTTGCAAGACTTCTCCTCCCCTCGCTTTTACCACATCCTTTGTGGATCGAACAAGGAAGCAGATGCAAAGGAAAATATGGGTTTCCTATTGCCCTTGGGAACTCTGAGGAAAAATGATGAAATCCCCTTGTAGACCCCCATCCCGTAATAAACGAGATGAAATTCCCTTGTGTTGTTCACTTGTGTTGTCCCTTTGGGTTGTTCCCTTGTGTTGTTCCCTCGTGTTGTTCACTTGTGTTGTTCCTTTGGGTTGTCCCCTGGTGTTGTTCACTTGGGTTGTTCCCTTGGGTTGTTCCCTTGAATTTGTTTCCATGGGTTGTTACCTTGTGTTTTTCACTTGTGTTGTTCCTTTGGGTTGTCCCCTAGTGTTGTTCCCTTGGGTTGTTCCCTTGAAGTTGTTTCCATGGGTTGTTCCCTTGTAGATTAAGCGAGTGTTGTTCCTATGTAATTCCCCCTTACGGGAAGGTTAAACGGTTGTTTTGGCCTTAGCCCAACTGGATTCAATTCACTAATAAAATTACCCGTTTCAGTTAAAAAATAAATAAATAAAAATAACCATTAATTTTAATTAATTTTTAAAAAATATATTTTAAAAAATATTATATTAAAATAAATCTAATTTTTATAATTACTTCTTACTTAAATATTAATAACTTGACCATTATTCATTTTTGTTATAATCATATTTTATAAATTAAAAAAAAAAAAATTGAAAAAAAACTTACAATAAAATAAATTTAAATTATATCAATTTAAAAAAATTATATTAAAATAACTTTAAATTTAAAAACATATTTGGAAAATAATAGAAGGCGACCTAATCATGAGATTCTCTCATGCGCGCTCTGCATGAACCTCCCTCCGCCCTCTTCTCCCAGCTGCCATGGCTTCAGGAGGGGGCTTTGAGCCTCCCCCTCCTCCACCCTCAGATCTCTTGGCCTTCAAAAAACTGGTGGAGGCTTGTGGCAAACGACCAATCTCAACGTCCCAAGAAAAATTCATGAAGAAGTTGGACGTCACCCCGATGGTAGATCTCCCAGCTGAAGAGCCCTATTGTGTTGCCTTAAACATCGTTGAAAGAGGCATGATCGGACAGTTCACTAGATTATGGCCTTCTCCAAGAGCCATCGAAGCATGGATTCAGAGGAACTGGAGACCTCTCGTCTCAAAAGGCATCAAGAGCCATTTCATCAGGAAAGGATATTATGTTTTCATTTTCGACAATGTTGAAGACAAGAATATTATCTTCAGAAATGGACCTTATTTTATGGGCCCCTAGGGGTTGTACCTGAACTAGTGGACTCTAGACTTTGATCCAGCCTAGGATGTGTCGTCGGTGGTCCTAGTCTGGGTTCGTCTCCCACACATTCCTCTGCATTGTTGGAGTCTGAAATCCCTAGAATCGATTGGGAATGCTCTTGGAAAATACATTAAAAGAGCAGAAAGGAAGGATCAATACTCCTACGCGTGAATCTGCATGGAGGTGGACTTGGAAATAGGGCTCCCAGAGGCCATCAAGATAACAGTGGAAGATTGGACACATGTACAAGAACTGGACTACGAGCAACTCCCCTTTAAGTGAAGGTATTGCCACAACTATGGGCATTTCACAAGAAACTGCAAAAAGAAGGTTGACAAGGAAGAAGAAAAAATGAAAGGGGAGCAATGGACGAAGGTCCAGAAGTCGCCCCCCTCAAAACAAATCAATAAGACTCGTAAGAAAGGGACTTCTTCAGGAACCACGGTGACCAACACAGTTCATCCTCAAGGGGATGGGAACCCAACTCCTATTCTAATAGAATCAACCACGAACCCCTTCGATCCTCTCAACTCCCAGGAAGAACCCCCAGATACAGCTCATGATTTGGTTCAACAGCCCCCCCCGGCCTTGGAAGAAATCAATTCAGGTGTTCTTCCCCCTCAATTAGAAAACAAAATAGAAGGCTCTTCCTCCCCCTCCTCGCAGATATGATAAGAAAGAAACCTCTAGAAATGTCAAGCTCATCAGAAGACGATACTTTCAAAATACCATCGAAAAAAGAAGGAAGGAAATCCCTCAAAGAAGCAAGAGAGGAAGAAGCGGAGAGGCAAAAAATGCAGGGCAGCCATCCCACCCTTGAAATGTCTATTGGACGAAATACCAAAGCCAAGCCACCCAAGGGAGGCCTCTCCTCTTCACATCCCAGTAAATAATGAAACTAGTCTCTTGGAATTGTAGAGGCCTAGGGAGTCCTATGAAAATCGAAGTTGTGGAAGACCTGTTATAGACAAAATCGCCAAAGATCCTCATGCTCCAAGAGACAAAAATATAAAGGGAAGCCCTTCTAGGTCTAAACAGAACGAACTAGAAAATAAATGGTGGAAAGGTTGTCAGCGCAAGGGGCACTTTTGGAGGGCTTGCCACGATCTGGAATGAAGACCGGCTTCATCTTGAAAGCTCCTTTGAGACTCAGCACTGGATCTATACAGAACTCTACCATAAAACAAGTAAGATCTCTATTKCTCTTTTCAATCGTTATGTCCCAGCCCAATTCGTTGAGAAAAAAGAATGTTGTAAARCTCTATCTAATTTTTTAGAAGCATACTCTGCCAAGAATATTATAATAGTTGGGGTCTTAATTATAGTGCTAGAACCAAAAGAAAAATGAGGGGGCATAATCAGCAGGGATCATATTCTCCCCCTTGTAGAGGATCTGATACAATAGTGGGACTCACTTGATATTAAACCAAAGAAAGGTTTATACACATGGACGAACAATAGAACAGGGGTTGCCCACATTTCTGCCAGGCTTGACAGGTTCCTGACGCGAAGCACTCTCTTGTTCAAGAAGAAAGTAGTGACCTCTAAAATTCTCCCAAAAATTACTTCAGACCACAAGCCCGTTCTCCTGCAACTGGATGAGGAAGAAGACTYRGGTCCCATCCCTTTTAAATTCATCCCTCAATGGATTGAGTAGGAAGGGTTCATGGAAGTAGTAACCAAATCTTGGTCCTCTAYGGTTAATGTCTCACCAAGCTTTGTCTGGGAACATAAATTAAAAACAACAAAATCATCTCTTAAAGAGTGGGTTAAATCCCCCTCTAACCCTTACTCTGCAAAAAGGAAAGAGGTTGCTCAACAATTAGCAGATTTCCAGATGGACATGGAAAGTCAGGACATAACCATTTAGAGTCTGGAGAAGGAACAAGTTGCGTAGTAGGTCTCTCACAGAGCTTTCTTATCTGAAGAGGAGTACTGGAAATTAAAGTCTCAAAGCTTGTGGTTGGTAGTTGGTGATTGCAACACGGCCTTATTTCACAAGCAGTTCAGAGCTCATCTTTCCCGAAATCATATCTCTGAAATCACTACAAATGATGGTACAATTTCCAAAGGTTTTGCACAAATAAAGGCAGCAGCAGAAAATCACTTTAAGAATCTCTACACAGAGGATGGAATAGGAAATGAAGGGGTCTCTGTCGACTTCCTTTCCCAAATGCCTCATCTTGTCAATAATGAGTTCAACACAAGTCTCTTGAAACCTTTCACTGAGGAGGAAATCAACAAAGTTGTTTGGGACATGGAATCTGACAAAGCCCTGGGCCCTGATGGATTTTCCATACACTTCTACAAAGCTTGTTGGACAATTATCTAACCAGATTTACTGAGAATGGTTAAAGCATTTCAACAAAAGGCCAAGGTGGGAGGCAACACCAGCTCCACATTCCTCGCCTTAATCCCCAAAGAATTCAACCCGGTCTCTTTTGATAGATTTAGACCTATCTCATTGTGCAATGCTTCCTATAAAATCCTCTCAAAGCTACNATTTCAACAAAAGGCCAAGGTGGGAGGCAACACCAGCTCCACATTCCTCGCCTTAATCCCCAAAGAATTCAACCCGGTCTCTTTTGATAGATTTAGACCTATCTCATTGTGCAATGCTTCCTATAAAATCCTCTCAAAGCTACAGGAAAATAGACTAAAACCCCTGCTTGAACAACTCATTTCCCACACCCAAGGGGGTTTCGTCAAAGGAAGGCATATCCTGGATAATGTGATTCTTGTATAAGAATCCATTTATTCAAGCCACCAGAGGAAGGAGCAAGGAATGCTTATCAAGCTTGACATGGCCAATGCCTTCGACCGGGTCAAGTGGTCTTTTCTATACAAAGTGTTGCTCTCTTACGGCTTCAACCCAAATTTTGTAAATCTGATCAAAGCTTGCATTGACGAGCCCTGGATCGCCCCCCTAGTTAATGGTTGGCTTGCTAAATACTTTCAAGATTAAAGAGGGATAAGGAAGGGTTGCCCGCTATCCACCTTCCTCTACATTCTAATGGCGGACTCCCTGAGTAGAAAACTGATAGCGGAAAGGAACGTTGAGGAAATCCCAGGCATTCGATCAACGAAAGGAACATAACCAATCAAACATGCTCTATTTGTTGATGATTCCCTTCTTCTTGGAGGAGATTCCCTTCGGATAGCAAGGGATTTCAATGAGATAATTCAAAATTCCTGCTGCATCTCTAGAGTGTTGGTCAACAAGAGAAAGAGTGTTGTGTATGGCTAGAACACGAATGAGCAAACCATTTCCAGAATCCCTCATATATTGGGCTTCAAAGGATTTGATTCTTGGGACAAAATCATGTATTTAGGTCTTTCTCTAACGTTGGGAGCAAAAAAACCCTCGCTATGGTTGGAAGTCATTGGAAAATTCAAATCTAAAATTGTAGCTTGGGGAGAATAGTGGCTTAACACCACTAGCAAACAGATCCTCATCAAAGCAGTCTTGACTTCTCTCCCTTTATATCAGGCCTCCTTCCTTCTTGCTCCAAAGGCAATCAGAGAGCAGATCTCGAAGCTAATCAGAGATTTCCTTTGGAGAGGAGGAAAAGGAAATCAGAGAAAGTTCCACTTATTAAGTTGGGACATAGCAAAATGCCCGAAGAGTGAAGGAGGACTCCAAATTAGATACCCTAGCCTAGCCAACATCATCTTAGAAGGTAAAATCCTTTGGAAAATGTACTCCAATAGAAGTCACCCTATCAGCCTACTCCTCTGGAAGAAGTACCTCAAAGGAAATTCTTTGAGAAATTTTTAGAGCGACAACACACTCAAAGGCACCTTGCTTTGGAACCTCTGCAGAAAAGGCCTTGAATTCTTTAAAAAACAATTGTTCAAAGTCCTCGAGAATGGTAAAAGAACTCTGCTCTGGACCGATAGCATAATGGGCAAACCGCCTTTGGAAAACACAGTAGAACTAACAAAAATTTTGTGTGTGGCTCTCCCAGACCAGGCTCAAAAGTTTAGCATACATCTCAGCGTGGGATCATGATAGATTATGGATGGATTGGGTATTCCTTGATCTGCCAGCGCACCTTCTACACCAGAAACACCTCCTCCTTGAATCGTTGATCGGGTATGCTCCTGTAAGCCTTCATGAGGTCAATTGTTGGAGATGGGGGAAGACAGGAATATACACAGTTGCCCAAGGACATGCTGATTTATAAGTCCAATGACCTCCTCTCCTCAAGCCTGCAATCTTGAATCAAGTCTAGGACAGCTAAGGCCTCCCAAAAATCAATTTTTTCACCTGGGTGCTTCTCCACGGACGCGTGCTGACTGGAGAAAACCTCAAAAAATGGGGCATCTATGGACCACACAGATGAATCTTATGCAGAACAACTTCGGAAAATTTAGACCACCTCTTCGTGGATTTCCCATTTACCCAATCAGTTTGGACACACGCACTGCAAGGNGTGCTGACTGGAGAAAACCTCAAAAAATGGGGCATCTATGGACCACACAGATGAATCTTATGCAGAACAACTTCGGAAAATTTAGACCACCTCTTCGTGGATTTCCCATTTACCCAATCAGTTTGGACACACGCACTGCAAGGACTCCAGGTGATCACACCCACTCAAATCGCAATCAACACTCTTTTTGAATATTGGCAAGACCGATATCCAAGAGCGTTAAATAAAAATTCATTGTGGAATCAGATCTGGTCTTCCATCCCCAAGTTCATCTGCTGGAAGATATGGCTTGCAAGAAACAATATTATTTTTAACAATACAACCCAGACTCCTTAGACAGTAGCGGCTAAAGCCAAGGCTTACTTGTTGGAAGCTCTGAACAATCATACTCGGCAAATCTTGACACCTCTCTCACTCTAGAGGAGAGAAACTGGATGGGCACCCTTTTGACTCAGGGCAAGATGAATATCCTAGCCCGTCCTTCCTCGAACCCCTCTTGGTGCCTAAGAACAACAGACGAATAATTCCAAGCGTTGCAGAGAAAAAGAAACAAGGTAACAATCTTCTTCGACGTCGCCTCCAAAGGTAATCCCGGGACAGCAGGAGCTGGCGGAATTATCTGTTCCCACGACGGTTCCCATGTAGACAGCTTCAACTGGGGGTTAGGACAAAGAACAAATAACCAGGCCGAAATCCTTGGGCTTTTAAAAGGCTGCTAGATCGCCCAGGAATATAAAAATAAATCTCTTCAAGTCTTTGGCGACTCAGAAATCGTGATAAAAATTGTAAACTCGAAGGAGCATTTTGCCAATCCGACCCTCAACAAGACTCTCAAGAGACTCCGAGGTTCTTTTCAAAGCTTCGCCTCCTTTGACTTTTATCACATCCTCCACAGCTCAAACAAAGAAGCAAACAAAAAGGCAAACGAGGGATGCAACTTGAAGCAAGGAGTTTTCAGGAAAAATGATGAGGCACCTAGGTACAGTCCCATTCCGTAAAAGTAAGGCTCAATACCATAAAAAAACAAGAAATGAGTAGTTTGTTTAATGGCAAAAGAGACAAAGACTATTTGTAATTCTGGTTAATTAGGCCTCAGCCCAACCACCTCTTTCTTCAATAAAATATAAACGTTCCTATTAAAAAAAAAAACCATATTTGGAAAAAAAATTACAAGAATTTTTTTTTAAATTATATAAGTTTAAAGCTTTTAAATATTAAAATAAGCTTAAAATTGATCATAGCTTGTTAATTCCACGCTTGTTTAAATTTATCATCCCAGGTAAATTTTTAATCTGTATCAGGCTTGGTATAACTATGCTAATTTTTAATCTGGATCGGGCTTGTTAATTGAGGTGGGCATGAGAAATTTTGAAAATTCAAGATTGGACGCATTAAAAAGGTTGATATCTACAACATTAAAAACTCAATGTACTATGTCGTCCCTGAGTCGACCTGTCAGCGACGACGATTTGAATGATGTGTCTCATTATAGACTCTTTGTAGAAAAGATGGAAATGGACGACGAATGTGTATTGCGGGGAGGACAATCAAAGGGCCTACACTACATGGTACAGAGCATAGTCTGCAAAGTATGCAAAGAGTTTTCCAACTAAGTACAAAGAGAGTTTTTAGGTTGAGAGTGTTTTTCCCAGGGAACGATTTGAGTAGCCTGAACGACTCTGGAGAGGAGGCCCAGCCAGCTGCGTAAGCGGGTAAAAGGGAATCTGGAATTGAGATAACGGTGGCCTGAATAAAGTAGTCTTGTTCCTGAACTTTTCCATACTGTGCTTCTAAGTCTCTTGTAAATAAACCCCAAGTATAATGATAAGAATGAGGCTTCCTTTTAACTACTCGTTGATACCATTTATAGGATTTTGTCCCAAAGTACAAAGTTGCTAAGGAAATCATTTTCTTATCATCCATAATATTGTGAAATTCAAAGTATTTATCTATTTGGTTCACCCATGGAAAGACATTTATTCCATCAAACTTCCTTAATTCAACCTTGGGAAAGTGAATACCCTTATGAACCCATCCATGATTAGCTCCAATATTAGAGTTAAATCCTCATGGAATATGCTTATTAATGGAAGGTTTTTCAACATGAATACTACATTTGTTTTCATGAGTTCCTTTGGTCACATTATCACTTTTAGGGAGCCTCTCATCTAGAGTCTATGTGAGCCTGGTCGTCATCTTTTGTTCCTTTTGTTCCATATTTTACATCTTAATTCTATTTGTCTTTGTGAGTTTACCAAATCAATATTCATCACTAACCTATCACTTAATTCCTTAAATTGGTTCTCCAAATTGGATAATTAGTTATATTTGTCTTCACTTTCTTCATGACTCATGGTTGAGCTCTATGGAGGTTTAATTTGTGTAGAATTTTTCGCACCACCCTTTGCCATGTGGGATAACAATAATATTTATCTATATTTGAGTTTAATGATAGTGATAGTAATGTATTGACCGAAGGCAATGGAGATTGAGGAGGAGCTTGTGGATTACTTTGGTGACCTTACTGACAAGCAGATGATTTGGTCATCGCCAGTTGGTGGGGGCTCCCGACCTCCTACTTCAGTTAGGCCACCTCATGTGCTGGATGCGGGGATTGCCAGGTGTGATGGTCCCCTGGATTTTTCTTCTTCCAAGGCTAGGTCTCCTATCATAGGAGCGGACACACTGGTTTGGGACCATCAGATCACTGGCTTGGGTCAATTGTTTGAGCCTAAGCCTTTTAGCCTTGGGGACCTAGACTTCTTGCTCATGGGAGCTCTCTCAGATTTGTTGCCCTTGGTTTCAGAGGCTCCCATTTTGGCCTTTAATGTCTCACTCATGTCTAATGAAGAGGGTTTACTTCCCTTGGTCTCTTCTTCAGATCTTACTAGGGTTCTGTCGTCGGGATCGTTTGGTGATTTTAGGGAGGTTTCATCCTCAAGAGGAGGGTTTTATCCTGGAGTTTCTCTTGAGATAGTACCAGTCCATCCGACGAGGAATTTGATGACGCAATTCGACTCCTTTCCTGACGAGGGTAAGTCTCTACATTTTGATCCCACACTTTTTATTTCCTCTCCCCTTGTTTTCGCGGAAAATGTTCCATGCAGAGGGAACATAGGTTGTCAATCCCCATTAAGAAATGAGTCTCAAGGGGGCCGAGAAACTCAGTTGCTTCAGGAGCCTTTGGGAGAAAGGAATTCTCGACCCCAACTGAAGAAAATAAAAGACAAAAACATAAAAGTGGTTCAGGTCCCTCAAACATTATCCCTTGGGGATGACGTGATGCTTCCAAAGGTATTAGAAATGGTGGAAATCATGGTGGTGGGGCATGCAAACAAGAAACACTTTGGTATCTCCCTCCTCCAGGATTGGGTAAAATCCATGTGGTTTTATTATTTACCACAATTTCCTACATTCAAAACCCTATCGAGGGAATGCTTTATGCTTCATTTTCAATCTCCTGCGGATGTTACAAAAGTCTTGAAGACTCCATGGTATATCAATTTTCCCCCTTGTGCTCTTAAAGAGATGGTCCCAATTCTTTTATGTTAGCAGGGAAAGGGTTGATCAGCTTCCCATTTGGGTGAGGCTCCCGAGCCTCCCGGCGGAGTTGTGGATCGAGAAGGGTTTCACTTACTTGGGAAATTCCATAGGTTCCTATTTGGACATGGACATGTCTTTCATCCAGATGGGTAAACTATTAATGAGTCGTATCTTAGTCCTTCTAAATGTTAGAAAGGGCTTACAGGAAGATTTGGAGTTTTCTTGGGGAGATAAAAATTTCCTGCAAAAAGTGGACTATGAAGGAATCTCCTTTTGTTGCCACAGGTGCCATAAACCGAGGCACAATGCCAGGGAATGTGCCTTGCCTATGAGAACCAAAGGAAAAACACCCCTGCTCAAGGTCACCGAAAGAGGAACATGGAGCCACTGGGTGGGCACCCTGTAGTCCACTCGAGGACTCCCGTTCAGGAGGAGAGGGTTTCTGGAAGTATTGGAAAACACCCCCCACAATTCCTCCATCACTACAGGATAGTGGCTACCTCCTCCAGTTACGACTTAGCCTCAACTTCGATGAGCGACTCTCCGGCTCTTTATAGCTCCATGAAAAAATTTGTTCAACGAGGTATCGTCTCTCATATGGGTATGTTTCTATGCACTCCTCATTCTTTAAATTTTATGTTTCAATCTCTTACTTTCATTGGAAAACAGTGGCATGGCTCCCTAAAGAATCTCTCGGGAATCCTTGATTCCCCTAACCTCTATAGCCCTCATATTGAATTTCCCACATTGGCTCCTATGACCCTGGCCCCTCCCACTCTCCCTAAACCTATCCCTCTCTCCTCCCCATCTCCCTTTTCCTATAGAGACTTAGAGGAAGACTTGATGGTTTACCAATTGTGAAATAGATTTATCCCAACTCATGGTGAGGTTAGCTAGCATCATGCGGGATTGGGATTCCCCCCCTGACCTCTTGGCAATAGAAAGGGTAGGGGGAGGAGATCAAACCTTTCGAAAGCCTAGTCGAAGGGCACTATGGACATGGAAGTTGGGTGACAACTCTCATTTTTTGGGACCCTTAGAGTAGCACAACCCCTGGCCAGGGGTTTATAATGAAATTGATGTCCTTCAACTGTCAAGGTTTGGTGAGCCCCTCCAATAAA
>SNQJ01S0027067.1:91181-109481 GCA_010110895.2 Picea sitchensis | reverse complement strand
GATGATCTTGATTGTTGATGGGTTATTTGAAACATTCTGAGAAGGCCTCCTGAAGAGGAGCTAGTGTTTTCATGCCTACAACAGCTAAGTATTATTAAGTGGAATGCAAGAGTTAGGATTTGATTGAATTTCTTAGATTAGAAGTTAGGTGCCTAATCCTGCATATATAGTGCATGTGCTTCGTAAGCCTATGAACCTCGGATTGACAAATTAAATGGTTGGGAAATTAATACAACGAAATTAAATGACAATATTTTCGCTCAACAATCTCCTCGCATGCCTGGCCAAAAATATGATTCACTCAACTTCGCAAATGTTTTGTCGTGGCCAAAATGCCCTGCTAGTCCACCGCTGTGCTTCTCCTTTAGCAGGTTCTCCCTCATGGAGAAATTCAGAATGCACAGTTGATTGCCTCTGAACAACAATCCCTCCTGGATCATGTAATCTATCCATGGGCTCCGATCCCTGAGAACTGGATTCTCAACTGCTTCATATGCTTCTCCGAAATCTACATCTCCAGCATACATGTCCCTCAGGTTTTCAAAACCTAATGTTTTGACTCTGAACTCCTGAAACAACAAACATTTCCTACTCAAAGCATCAACCACTTTGTTAGCAGTTCCTGAAATGTGTTTGATCACAAATGTGAAATTCTGCATATACTCTACCCATTTTGCATGTTTTTGATTCAACTTCTCTTGTTGACTCACAAACTGCAATGAATGATTATCATTGTACAATACAAATTCCTTGGGTATCAAGTAATGCCTCCACTTCTTTAATGCCTGTATGATAGCATAAAATTCTTTATCATACGTAGAGTATTTCAATTTTGCTTCGTCCAGCTTCTCGCTGAAATATGCAACTGGCCTGTCATCCTGACTCAAGATCGCTCCTATAGCATATCCTCCCGCATCACATTTCACTTGAAATGTTTTCTTGAAGTTCGGCAACACTAACACTGGTCGTTCCGTTATCTTCCGCTTCAATAGATTGAAGCTTTTCTTAGCCTCTACTGTCCAGTGAAAAGTCTTATGCCGCTTCTTCACCGTATCCATCATCGCTGCGCTAATTCCATTGAAATTCCTAATGAATTTTCTGTAGAAACTAGCCAAACCATGGAAACTCCTCACCTCAAAAACATTTCTGGGTGATGGCCAATTCTTGATCACTTCCACTTTCTTTGGATCCATATTCAATTCATTTGCTGAAATAACAAACCCCAAATAAATGAGCTCTGTCTTCATGAAGGAACACTTCTTCATGTTTATCAACAGCTTCTCCTGCTGTAGCTTTCTCATCACTATGGCCAAATGTTTCAAATGTTCAGCCTTTGTCTTACTGTAGATCAATATATCATCCAGATATACGACTACAAACTTCTCGATGAATTCCTTCAGGACTTCATTCATCAGCCTCATGAATGTGCTTGGCGCGTTTGTCAAGCCAAACGGCATGACCAGCCATTTGTACAAACCTTCGTTTGTCTTGAATGTTGTTTTCCATTCATCACCTTCTCTCATACGAATCTGGTGATATCCGCTTTTCAAATCTATCTTTGAAAAATAATTTGCCCCACTCAGGCAATCCATCAGATCATCCATTCTCGACAGTGGAAATCTGTACCTGATGGTAATTTTATTTATCGCTCTAGAATCAATGCACATTCTCCAGCCTCCATCCTTCTTTGGACTAAGCACTGTCGGAACAACACACAAACTAAGACTTTCCCTGACCAGTCCTTTATCCAGCAGCTCCTGTACCTGCCTCTTGACTTCCTCATTCTCCTGAGGTGTCAGTCTGTATACAGCCTTGTTCGGCAAACTGGCTCTGGGTATGAGATCAATGTGATGACTCACACTCCTCATTGGTGGCAACGAACGAGGTAATTCATCCATGATGATGTCAGCGAACTCTCCCAGCAGTTCCTGAATCTCATCTGGCAAACCATCCACTCATGTGCTAGTCAGGACAATTCTCAGTTTCCTGACCACAAATAATTGTGGATCTTCCTTCTTCTCCATCTATGTGAGAAGCTCCTTCCCACTCATGAGAAGTATGGTGTTAATTACTTCTGAATTTACCTCCTTATCCTTTATCGGAAGCAATTTATGGGTCATCCCATCCTTCTCCAAAGTGTATGTGTTCATTCTCCCGTCATGAACTACATTTCGGTCATATTGCCATGGTCTACCCAACAGTACATGACAGCCATCCATGGGAATGACATCACATAAGACTTTATCCTTATATTCACCCATCTTGAAATCAACTAAACATTGTTTAGTGACACTCACCTGATGTCCCTTTTTCAGCCATGATACTTTGTATGGACTCGGGTGATCAGTCGTATCCAGCTCCAACTTTTCTACCATCTCGGTCGAAACGAGATTGTCAGTGCTTCCGCTGTCCACTATGACCTTGCATTTCTAGCCCTTGGTCTTGCACGTGGTTCTAAACAGTCTGGTTCTCTGAGCTATGTCTTCCACCTCCTTCTCAGGTGTCAAAAGGACTTTATGCACCGTTAGTGACTTCCCACTTCCGGTGTCTTCATTCTCAACATCACGCCTTTGCGCTTCAGTGATGTGAGCTTCTCCTCTGTCCATTTTCCTGTCTGGAAAATCAACGACTTTATGTCGATCCTTCCCACATGTGAAACATGTGATAACTCCTCCTCTGCCTCTTCCCCTACCTTGGGTACGAGGAAAAGTGTTGGCATCAGCATAACCGCCACTCTGCTCTGTATGCTGTCTCCGCGGCTCAGCATATTGCTGTCCTCGCTGCGAGGTTCCACCTCTTTCAATCTTTCCTTGAGGTTTCTTCCATTCCTCCTTGGGCTTCTGATATTTATCCTGGGCAACTGCCTTGCCTCTGGGATGACTTCTGCCTTGCCCTCGCTGTCCTTGCTTACGACCCAACTTCTCCTCGGCTTTCAGAGCCATCTGGTAAGCATCCTCCACCGTCCTGATGGTTACCATGCTCAATTCATTCTGAATGTCATATCTCAGACCATTCAGATATCTTGCCACCTTCTCATCATCGCTCTCCCGATGACCTACTCGGATATTGAGCTTGTAAAACTCTTCGGTGTACTCCTTCACCATCATCAACTTCTGTCTCAGGTTCTGCATTCACCTGAACAGTGTGATATGATAATCTCTTGGGATGAATTTCGCTTTCATCTTAGCAATCATCCGATCCCAACTTTTGATCTTTTGTTTTCCCTTGGAATGTCTATCTGCCTGTAGCTCGTCCCACCATAACGTTGCATGTCCTTTCAATCGCGTAACAGCATGCTTGACCTTCTTGTCCTCTTCGATGTCCTCATAGTCGAAGTAGGTATCAAGAGCTCTGATCCAGTCCAAGAACTCTTCTACATCCAGTCTTCCTTCATAAGCTGGAATGTCCATTTTGGTCTTGGAACTCATCCTGGCGATAGCTTTTATCAATCGCTCCGTTGACGCATCCTCTGCTGTGACCTCTTCTTCATGTCCAACTTCTTCTTCAACTTCAGAATCGCTAAGATCCCCAGCACCAGCTCCGCGTCTTTGTGCTGTCTCCATATCCTCAAGCCTTGCTCGGAGATCTCTCATCTGCCGCTCCATTTCTGGATTTCTTGCCAGCCTGCCTCTTCTTCACGCATCCCTGTCTTCCTGATCAGGCGATTTCCTTTCTCTTCTTGGCGGCATGGTGTAATCCTATTTATCTCTGCTACAAAAAGCAAAGATATTCCCGCTCTGATACCACTCTGATGCAGTCGCCCCTCGTAGGCAAACCGCTTCCACCAGGACCTTCTTTCACTCAGGCCCGAAGAGTCAAAACACTCTTCCAACTCCTTACAGGAGTTCTCACTACCCACAAAAATCTCCTTCCGCGATCTCCCCTTGGCTTTGTCGGGGAATCGGGTTTCGCGTTATCGTGAAACTTGTGTGCGAGGTTCTTGTGCTACCCAAAACCCCAAAACCCAATGGGTCAAAATTCAATGCTTCCGTTCCTGTCAGGGATTTCCCTATCGGGAAATCGGCGCATACAATGTCGCAGTTCGTTTGTCCCACAAATCTCTGAACCCCGAACCCCGAGGGTACGTGCGATCTCTCCCTGCCACATCACCTTCTCTCTCCACTCTATCGGGAATCACGTGATCGCGATTTCACCGGTCGCAATCCCTTCACACTGGAAAATCCCGAGTACCGAACCCCGATTTCTCCGGATTGCAGACGCGTGTCCAACTTAAAATCTGCGGTCCTGATCTCTTTGGGAAATCACAAATCGCGATTTCAGTTTTCAAAAGTCCCACGATCACGGAAACTCCGAAATCCTGATGAGATGAAGTTCTGATGGCTCTTGGTTCCTTCCTGCGCCTAAGGACTAAATCCCGCGCAACTTTTCCAAGATTTGACGGCTGGCGGGACTTCGCGAATCTCCCCTGCGAATCCTGACCGTCGATTCCTCCTCCTTGAGGAATTCTTCCACTCTAACTCCGTCCTATCCAAACCTTTTCCTGGGTCTGTCTCCATAGTATCATGAAGGAACTATCCCTCCTGAGCTTGTCGACTCTGAATCCTTCAGAGACTGCGCGTACACTTCTCACGCTCGACCTTCAACAACTTTCAAAGTGTTGAGTTTTCCAGACTCTGTGCACTTCGGCGACAACAATCTCTATCTTCTTCTGCTCAGATTTCTCTACTGAGACTTCAAGTTCAGCCTGCACTTCAATTGAACGGCTCTACCAACCTAAACCAACTTCTGGGTGAGTGAGAATAAGGGTTTAACTATCTAGCCTCATCAACGCACTCTATGCGGATGAATTCGACTGCACTCTATGCATGAATCTCCTGGCTCAGACAGAGAAACAATTGAAACTCATTCTATTATCTCTCAGATTTCAATTTAGCTATGAAACCACATACACAACATATTAAGAAAATGTATGACTGGAAAGCAAACATTCACGAGTACATAAACAACATACACAGAGAAACAACACCAACCATGAAATTGAATCAAAGACTCTCTTATATTAATTCAAATCTGTACATGGGGTTCTACATACAATTTCTCTGCTTCTGCTCTCCTCTTCTGGATGCTCTCCCTATGAATGAATCTGAATAATCCCCTTAAAATGTGCAAAGGAGGGTGTCTATATCCGTTTTCCCTCTCGAAAACTGAAACTGTCTAATCTAGACTTAAACATCTATCTACCTGCATTAAATCTATTAAATGCCTTCCTATCTACTAAGGACGAGAGATTAAAGGCTCAAGGACCCTTTTACAATACAAGTGTGCTTCTTTATGAATGACTTCAATAAAGAGCGACGCAACAACTCCCAAGTATTTCAAAATGTGTGCTGGCGCTATCCAGCTGTTCGTCGTCTTCTATGCTGGCTCGCTTGTCTTGGGCGACGCTCCTTGATGAGTTGGCGATGCTCCTGCATCAATATTTTCTACCATCTCTGTAGATACGAGATTGTCTATGCTACCACTGTCCACTATGACCTTGCATACCCTGTCTTTGGTTTTGCAAGCAGTCCGAAACAGACTGTTTCTTTGGGCTGGTTTCTCTGCCTCCTTCTCTAGCTTCAAGAGAACTTTCCTCATCATCAAAGATATTCCGTCCTCAGCATCTTCTGCCTCAACATTCCATCCTTGAGCTTCGACAATGTGAGTTTCACCACCATATTTCTTCTTATCTGGACACTCATAGGATTTATGTCCAACTTTTCCACAGATGAAGCATTTTACTTCACCGCCTCTGCCTCTTCCTCTNTCTTCTGCCTCAACATTCCATCCTTGAGCTTCGACAATGTGAGTTTCACCACCATATTTCTTCTTATCTGGACACTCATAGGATTTATGTCCAACTTTTCCACAGATGAAGCATTTTACTTCACCGCCTCTGCCTCTTCCTCTTCCTCTAGCTCGAGGAAAAGTATTTCTATCAGCATACTGCCCTCTCTATGAGATTCCTCCTCTCTCATGTTGAGTTTGAGGTTTCTTTCCCTCTTCTTTAGGTCTCTAAGTTCTGTCCCCTCCCCTATGATTTCCTGGTTTTTGAAATTTCCCCCCTTTGGCAAGATTGATGGTCTTTTGGGATTTTTCCCAAAGCTTGACCACACCCTAGACCTCTGTCACATGTATCCTCTGATAAATGCTTAGGAACCTACTTTTTGGCTTTTCTCTCTTCGCAATTTCAGGGGTTGCGCTGACATGCAACTCTACCTCTTGACTCCCAGAACCCCAAAACCCGAAGCACCGAAATCCCAAAATTCCACACCAAAGTCCTGCCACATTTCATGACTTTGGGATTTTCACTCCACTGTGTCCCAGCTCCTTGTCGTCAGGATTTCAGGTATGCCGAACCCCAAAATACTGAAATGCTGATGTTCACTTCAAAAGCACGTCGCGTTCCGTGACTTCAGGATTTTCACTCCACTATGCCCTGACTCCTTGTCGTCAGGACCCCTGAAATGCCAAACTCCAAAATTCTAAAGCACCATAAATTCTACGCCTTGTCTTCACATACGATAATCCATTTCATGATTCGGAAGTTCGAGTGGCCAAGGGATTTGGCTTGCACTCCGGACTTACAAACCCCAATTTGCTGAAATAATCTTGACGACTCGACGGTCACGATCAACAGTCGACGTTGAATCTTGAAACCAATGTAATGGGTTCATCCAACCCTTATCCACCTTGTATCTCCTCTGGATCCTACGGTCCCCGCGATGGTCGAAAATATGAATCCCGAAACTCCGAAATGTGTGACCACAACCCCACTACAAATGCACGTCACGTTTCGTGACTTCGGGGTTTCCAACACTCTGTGCCCCACTCCTTGTCTTTAGGATCACCGAAAATCTGAATCCCAAAATGCCTAAATGCATCCCTGTCTCGTGGTCGACACTATTCCTCAGAATGCTTTTGGGTTTTCGCGTTTCGGGACTTCGTGATCCCGGCTACAACAACTCCTTGCCCCTTCGAGCTCCCGGTATCTGAAATTCCAAAATATGCCTTTCATTCCCTTCTTCACATACGAGGGTTAAACCTCATGCAACTTCTCCTAGATCCGATGGCTATCGGTCCATGCGCCTAGATCTGACAACCCAGATCTCTTTCTCCTGTGCACTCTCCTCTTGCTTGCCTGGACATAGATTCAATGGTCCATATCTCATCCTCTCCAGCTGATCTAATGACAGATGTACTCCCTCCTTAGCTTGCGCTTCTTCCTGAACTTGGAAGACTTCAAACGCTTCAAAGGTCTCAGCGTTTGCTCCCAGTTTTTGAAATTTCCCCCCTTTGGCAAGATTGATGGTCTTTCGGGATTTTTCCCAAAGCTTGACCACACCCTAGACCTTCGTCACATGTATCCTCCGATAAATGCTTAGGACCCTACTTTTTTGCTTTTCGCTCTTCGCAATTTCAGGGGTTGCGCTGACATGCAACTCTACCTCTTGACTCCCGAAACCCCTAAACCCAAAGCGCTGAAATCCCAAAATTCCACACCAAAGTCTTGCCACATTTCATGACTTTGGGATTTTCACTCCACTGTGTCCCAACTCCTTGTCGTCAGGATTTCGAGTATGACGAACCCCAAAATACCGAAATGCTGATGTTCACTTCAAAAGCACGTTGCGTTCTGCGACTTCGGGATTTTCACTCCACTATGACCTGACTCCTCGTCGTCAGGACCCCTGAAATGCCAAACTCCAAAATTCTGAAGCACCGTAAATTCTACGCCTTGTCTTCACATACGATAATCCATTTCGTGATTCAGAAGTTCGAGTGGCCAAGGGATTTGGCTTGCACTCCAGACTTACAAACCCCAATTTGCTAAAATAATCTTGATGACTCGACGGTCACGATCAACGGTTGACGTTGAATCTTGAAACCAATGTAATGGGTTCATCAAACCCTTATCCACCTTGTAGCTCCTCTGGATCCTACGGTCCCCGCGATGGTTGAAAATACGAATCCCAAAACTCTGAAATGTGTGACCACAACCCCACTACAAATGCACGTCACGTTTCGTGACTTCGGGGTTTCCAACACTATATGCCCCGCTTCTTGTCTTCGGGATCATCGAAAATCTGAATCCCAAAATGCCTAAATGTGTCCCTGTCTCGTGGCCAACACTATTCCTCAGAATGCTTTTGGGTTTTCATGTTTCGAGACTTCGTGATCCTGGTTGCAACAACTCCTTGCCCCTTCGAGCTCCCGGTATCCGAAATGCCAAAATATGCATTTCATTCCCTTCTTCACATACGAGGGTTAAACCTCATGCAGCTTCTCCTAGATCCGATGGCTATCGGTCCATGCGCCTAGATCTGACAACCCAGATCTCTTTCTCCTGTGCACTCTCCTCTTGCTTGCCTGGACATAGATTCAACGGTCCAGATCTCATCCTCTCCAGCTGATCTAACGACAGCTGTACTCCCTCCTTAGCTTGCGCTTCTTCCTGAACTTGGAAGACTTGAAACGCTTCAAAGGTCTCAGCCTTTGCTCCCAGTTTTTGAAATTTCCCCCCTTTGGCAAGATTGATGGTCTTTCGAGATTTTCCCCAAAGCTTGACCACACCCTAGACCTCCGTCACACGTATCCTCCGATAAATTCTTAGGACCCTACTTTTTGGATTTTCGCTCTTCGCAATTTCAGGGGTTGCGCTGACATGCAACTCTACCTCTTGACTCCCGGAACCCCGAAACCCAAAGCACCGAAATCCCAAAATTCCACACCAAAGTCCTGCCACATTTCATGACTTTGGGATTTTCACTCCATTGTGTCCCAACTCCTTGTCGTCAGGATTTCAGGTATACCGAACCCCAAAATACCGAAATGCTGATGTTCACTTCAAAAGCACGTCGCGTTCCGTGACTTCGGGATTTTCACTCCACTATGCCCTGACTCCTTGTCGCCAGGACCCCTAAAATGCCAAACTCCAAAATTCTGAAGCACCATAAATTCTATGCCTCGTCTTCACATACGATAATCCATTTCATGATTCGAAAATTCGAGTGGCCAAGGGATTTGGCTTGCACTCCAGACTTACAAACCCCAATTTGCTGAAATAATCTTAACGACTCGACGGTCACGATCACCGATCGACGTTGAATCTTGAAACCAATGTAATGGGTTCATCCAACCCTTATCCACCTTGTAGCTCCTCTGGATCCTACGGTCCCCACGATGGTCGAAAATAAGAATCCCGAAACTCCGAAATGTGTGACCACAACCCCACTACAAATGCACGTCCTGTTTCGCGACTTCGGGGTTTCCAACACTGTATGCCCCGCTCCTTGTCTTCGGGATCACCGAAAATATGAATCCCAAAATGCCTAAATGTGTCCCTGTTCTGTGGCCGGTGCTATTCCTCAGAATGATTTTGGGTTTTCGTGTTTTGGGACTTCGTGATCCCGACTGTAACAACTCCTTGCCCCTTCGAGCTCTCAGTATCCGAAATTCCAAAATATGGATCCCCGAAACACTAGTCTTCCACTCTAGACTGAAATCAACGACTCATAGCCTCTCCTGATCCTACAACTTGTGTATTTTTGGGATTTCATGGGTCAAGAGTTCTGAACTCTTACCCTTTTCATTCTCGGTAGCTGAAATGCTGAATTCCTCCTTTCGATAATTTCCTCAAAACATGGACTGCTCGCCATGTGTCCTCCTGTTGGACGGTCACGATCCTTTCAAGATTTCATGGGTCAAGAGTCTTGAATCTTTCCCTTTGTATCTCCCGGTAGCCGAAATGATGAAATATGCCTTTCATTCCCTTCTTCATATATGAGGGTTAAGCCTCATGCAGCTTCTCCTAGATCTGATGGCTATCGGTCCATGCGCCTAGATCTGACGGCCCAGATCTCTTTCTCCTATGCACTCTCCTCTTGCTTGGCTAGACATAGATTCAACGGTCCAGATCTCATCCTCTCCAGATGATCTAACGACAACTGTACTCCCTCCTGAGATTGCGCTTCTTCCTGAACTTGGAAGACTTCAAACGCTTCAAAGGTCTCAGCCTTTGCTCCTGCTATGAAGCCTGTATCCTCGACCCTTGCCTGTGTTCTAAAGACACTGTCCCTCCTAATCTTTGTCGACTCTGAAACCTCAAAGGTTTCTCAACCTCTACACTCCTTGCAGCTATGGCTCTGTGCGCAAAGGCACTTTTCCTCTTGAGCTTAGTCCTCTCTGAAACCTTGAAAGGTTTCTCGACTTCTGCACTCTTTGCAGAGTCTCTACACACAAAGGTGCTATCTGTCCTGAGCTTCGGGACTTTAGAATAAGTCCTCTCTCTTATATCCCACTTCTTCACTTGACCTCCTGAGATTCAGACTTGAAACAAAGTCTTCATGATCTCACTCCTTGTACTTGACGAGCCTTCAGACGACTGTCTATCAACACTTCACTCAAGTGTTGGCCTAGTGCACTCCTTGCACAGGTCTTTGTCCTCCTTGAGCTTCAACCACTCGAACCTCAATGTTCTCTATCCCTTTCTCTCCTTGAAAGGATGGAAATGCCCTCTGTCAACTTCCTACTCAAGCACTCCTTGCTGAGCCTGTAGGGTGTTCAGTAACCCTGTGAAGGTATTCCTCTTGACACTTCTTCTCCTTTCTGAACTCAAACAAGAGTTCTTTCTGTGCACACATACACCAACTCAATGTCCTCCTGCCAGAGTTTTCCAGAATCCTCAGTGATTTTGTCTTCTTTCCGAACTCAAAATAGAGTTCTTCTCCTAATGCATCCTGTGCATTTTCTCAATGCCCTCTTGGAAGAGTCTTATAGAATTCTCAGAAATTCTGTCTTCTCTGTGCCTTCTATGCACCCTCTCAATTCCCTCTTGGCAGAGCTTCTACAAAATCCCTCAATGATTCTGGTCTTCCCTGTGCTCTCTTCTGCATAGTCTTACCTCCAAGGTATTCAATAACCTTGAGGATTCTCCTTGAGTCAGTGAATTCAATTGGCATTCCCTCCTGGTACGTCTTTGTCTGAATCCGTAGAATTCAGAAGTGCACTCCTTGCACAGGCTTACAGAACCCACAATATTCTGTCATGCAACCTCTTGCATGAAGCCTCAAAGAACCCAAACCTAGAATCAAAGAACTCACAGACAGTAAATTATGTCTATCCCTACAAATGCATACCTAACATACATCTACAACATATCATCGACACATAAAGACATTCATTCATGAACTCATAAACATGTGGACAACAACATGCAGGAAAAATTTCTCTGTTTGTATTAATCAAGAATGCCTGATTACAATGTGTTTGAGCTCAGACCACAATAGAGTCTTGACTCCCTTCTCCCCTTCCTAAAAATTCTCTACTCTAACTCCTGCAGAACTCTCTACCGATACCAAGATTTTTTTTTTTTTACAAAGAGGGGCTCCTCGAGCTCTTCCCTCCAAGCTACCTACTCTATTCAATTACATTGAATGGGATGTCTAGTCCGAATCGGATCTAGATCTCAACCTTACAACCTATTTAAGGAAACCTTTTCTAAAGCTTGCGCATATGCATGGCGTTTTGGCTCTACCAACCTTACAACATTTAATTACATTTTCAAAATTTGAAAATCGAGAAGGCTGCGCCTCTCTCTCCCATCGAATGCACGCTTTGATGTGCTGGCTGGCTGGCGCGTGGCTGGCTTAGAGAGATGCTCCTGCATCATACTCCTCTGTTGTGAAAAATTCATGAGCTCCTACTCATGAGATTCCCAACATCGTTGTTGAAATCCACCTGGATCCCAAACAGTTCTTTGGAGCTATCCATCTGATCCATCGTTTCGCTGTTGCTACTGCATCTGCCACCCTGCTGTAATGGCAGGTTCTCCTCTGCTCAACTTCACTTTGCTGACCACTTCTACTGATCTGATCATCATCCTTCTGATCTCCTTAATTACCTCGTCCAAATTCTCAAATGGATGGCTCTATCCTTGCAGTCTCCTCGACTGCACTCCCTTCTCCTCAGTGGATAGATCAACCTAATCTCCCTTGATGTCTTCATCTCCCATGGCCTTAGCTTTCCACCCTGCCATAGTCTCCTCACTGAGTCTCTTCTCAGCTTCTCCCTGTGGTATTTTTGTTGCTGGAATGTATCCAACTTCCTCCAGTTTCTCCTCAGACTGGAATTTCCATTCATCTTCTGCTGCATGCCTCGACACCTCAGTTATCATCTGTTCAACTCCCTGGCTGAAATTTCTGAGCGATTCCTCAGAATGCTCCTCTGCTACAATCCGCATGACTGTCTGCTCATGGAAGTCATCTACTAGGTCTGGATGGTTCAACCAAGCCTTCATCATCTCCAACTCCTTCTCCCATGGAGTGATCATCTTATCTGCATGCTCTTCTTCTTCCCTTGCTATCAGCTTTAGTGGTACAACTGTCTCCCCTTTAGCTTCCTAGCTGAACATTTCAAGCCATTCTTCTGAATTCTCCTTTTCCTCTGCTTGGGAAGCCTATGATATATGATCCATCTCTTTCTCCATGACAGTCTCTGCTAGCTGGCTGTCTTCTATTGCTGTCTCAGCAACACACATGCTAGCCTCAACTGGGCTATATGGAAGGAATACTTTTATCCCCCTAATCGTAAGAATTCTCTTCTGATCTTCCTCTATCAGCTCCTCTCACTGATCTGAACTCACCTCTGAGTTCATGAGAATTTCAGTCAGTCTCATCTTCTCTCCCTTGCCCACCTAGCAATATGGGATTTCCTCTCTTCCCTCCTGGCAGTCTATGAGACCCTCCAACAATCTCATCTCGTTACCCATCTAGTAATCTGAACTTTCTATTCTTCCCTCCTGGCAGTCTATGAGACCTTCACTTGATCTCTTTTTATTGCCCACCTGGCAAATTGAAAATTCCTCACTGCCCGCTTGGCAGTCTCTGAGATCTTCCAGTGATCTCTTCTCCTCACCATCACTAAGATTTCTCCTAGCTTCTGGTTCACACACATGAAACACTTCTTCTTCAACCCTGAGGTCTTCCACATACCTCATCCATTCCTTCAACAACCTCCGCTACCTTCAGGCCAACAATTTCTTGACTGGCCACTTTACTTTCCTCCTCAGAGGCCATTCATATACCCATCGTGGTTTTGCATCCTGCTACATACACATTGCAAGCTCTTCCATCCTCTCTCTTATCTTGACGAGTTCCTTATCCATCATATATTTTCTTTGCTACTGGTGGTTCTTCTTTCCACTGCGTCCATGGCTTTCAACAACCATTTTCTTGTTTCTGTCTACCCTCCTGGAAAACCTATTGCTCTCACTCTACAACCGTGAGTGCTTCCAACTTTCCCTATAGTCCACCTGACTGTATTTTGACTACTGTGCACTTGCAACAATATCTACAGAGCTTCAACACTCTATCTCCTTCTCTTCTGCCTCGTTCTGCTTGCAGTATACAGACAAAATCAAGCTCTGATACCACTTTAGTGTATCAAAGTATTTTCTTTATCTACTCTGCCTCCCTCTGCCTGCAATATACCAATAGAGAATCAAGCTCTGATACCACTCTTTCACAGCACCCCCCTACCTTAGCAGGTTATGTGCGACCTCCTGGTCTTAGGATTGTTCCTGAATTCTTCCTTGAGCTGAAGCGGCTCCCTCGGGTCCCTACTGAAATCCAAAGAATCTGATCCACAGGTCCTTCATGAAAAATCCACTGGCATAAGCAATGCACCAAGCGTGAGTCTTCACCTCCACATCGCCACTAGACATGACCGTGACCCTTTCCGAAAAGGGATTTTGGGTTTTGCAATTTCGGGAGTTCTGATGTCGAGTTTCTTGACCCTTCGATTCCCCGAACTTCGAAATGATGAAATTCTGAAATCCCGGTCTATGCGATTGCGTCCTTCATGATCACACATCGTTTTTGGGACTTCAAGGTTTCAAACGCCGAAGTGCCCAAGTTCTTGTCCTCAGGATGGTTGAAAAGTTGAATCCTGAAACTCTGAAATGTGTGATCGCAGCCCCACTACAAATGTGCGTTGCGTTTCATGACTTTGGGGTTTCCAACACTCTGTGCCCCACTCCTTGTCTTAGGGATCTCCGAAAATCCAAATCCCAAAATGTCAAAATGTGTCCCTGTCCTGTGGTCGACGCTATTCCTCAGAACACTTTCGGGTTTTCATGTTTCAAGACTCCGCGATCCTGGATGCAACAACTCCTTGCCCCTTCGAGCTCTCGGTATCTGAAATGCCAAAATACCGATCCCCAAAATGATGCTATTCTGCTCCAGACTGGGATCAATGACTCATAGCCTCTCCTGATCCGACGACTTGTGTATTTTTGGGATTTCATGGGTCAAGAGTTCCAAACTCTTACCCTTTGCATTCTCGGTAGCCGAAATGCCGAATTCCTCCTTTCGGGAATTTCCCCAAAACATCGACTGCTCGCCATGTGTCCTCCTATTGGATGGTCACGATCCTTTCGGGATTTCATAGGTCAATAGTCCCGACTCTTGTCCTTTGTATCTCCTAGTAGCCGAAATGCTGAAATATTCCTTTCATTCCCTTCTTCACATACAAGGGTTAAACCTCATGAAGCTTCTCCTGGATCAGATGGCTATTAGTCCATGCGCCCATATCTAACGACCCAGATCTCCTTCTCCTGTGCACTCTCCTCCTGCTTGCCTGGATGTATATTCAACGGTCCAGATCTCGTCCTCTCCAGCTGATCTAACGATATCTGTACTCCCTCCTGAGCTTGCACTTCTTCTTGAACTTGGAATACTTCAAATGCTTCAAAATTCTCAGCCTTTTCTCTTGCTGTGAAGCCTGTATCCTCGACTCCCACCTGCATTCTAAAGACACTGTCCCTCCTGAGCTTTGTCGACTCTGAAACCTCAAAGGTTTCTTTACCTCTGCATTCCTTGCAGCTATGGCTCTGTGCACAAAGGAACTTTTCCTCTTGAGCTTATTCCTCTCTGAAACCTTGAAAGGTTTCTTGACTTCTGCACTCTTTGCAGAGTCTCTGCACACAAAGGTGCTATCTATTTTGAGCTTCAGGACTTTAGAATAAGTCCTCTCTCTCATCTCCCATTCCCGCACTTGACCTCCTGAGATTCAGAATTGAAACAAAGTATTCCTGCGCTCACTCCTTGTACTTGATGAGCCTTCAGATGACTGTCTATCAACACTTCACTCGAGTGTTGGCCCGGTGCACTCCTTGCACAAGTCTTTGTCCTCCTTGAGCTTCAACCGCTCGGACCTCAATGTTCTCTATTTCTTTCTCTCCTTGAAAGGATGGAAATTCCCTCTGGTAACTTCCTGCTCAAGAACTCCTTGTTGAGCCTGTAGCATGTTTAGTAACCTTGTGAAGGTCTTCCTCCTGACACTTCTTCTCCTTTCTAAACTCAAACAAGAGTTCCTTCTGTGCACACCTGCACCAACTCAATGTCCTCCTGCCAGATTTTTCCAGAATCCTCAGTGATTCTGTCTTCTTGCCAAACTCGAAATAGAGTTCTTCTCCTAATGAATCCTGTGCATTCGCTCAATGCCCTCTTGGCAAAGTCTTACAGAATTCTCAGAAATTCTATCTTCTCTGTGCCTTCTATGCACTTGCTCAATGCCCTCCTGGCAGAGCTTCTACAAAATCCCTCAATGATTCTAGTCTGTCCTGTGCTCTCTTCTGCATAGTCTTACCTCCAAGGTATTCAACAACCTTGAGGATTCTCCTTGATTTAGTGACTTCGGTTGGTGCACCCTCCTGGTACGTCTTTGTCTGAATCCACAGAATTCAGAAGTGCACTCCTTGCACAGGCTTACAGAACCTGTAGTATTCTGTCATGCAACCTCTTGCATGAAGCCTCAAAGAACCCAAACCTGGAATCAAAGAACTCACAGATAGTAAATTCAGTCTATCCCTGCAAATGCATACCTAACATACATCTACATCATATCATCAACACATAAAGACATTCATTCATGAACTCATAAACATGTGGACAACAACATGCAGGAAAAACTTCTCTGTTTGTATTAATCAAGAATGCCTAATTACAATGTATTTGAGCTCGGACCGTAACAGAGTCTTGGCTCCCTTCTCCCCTTCCTAAAACTTCTCTACTCTAACTCCTGCAGAACTCTCTACTGATACCAAGAAGATCTTTTTTTTTTACAAAGAGGGGCTCCTTGAGCTCTTCCCTCCAAGCTACCTACTCTATTCAATTACATTGAATTTACATTGAATGGGTTGTCTAATCCGAATCAGATATAGATCTCAACCTTACAACCTATTTAAGGCAACCTTTTCTAAAGCCTGTGCATATGCATGGCTTTTTGGCTCTACCATCCTTACAACATTTAATTACATTTTCAAAATTTGAAAATCGAGAATGCTGTGCCTCTCTCTCCCATCGAATGCATGCTTTGATGTGCTGGCTGGCTGATGCGTGGTTGGCTTGGAGCGATGCTCCTGCATCAATATTCCATTCCATCCTTTAGTTTTCTAAACATATAACTTATTTTTTTCCTTGGAAAAAAAAATAATTTTATTACTTCAAGAACAAAATTACATTATGTATATACACCTATTGGTGTATTCTATTACATTAAAGTCTGTAGCTGAAGGCTATCTTTTTCATTTCATGAACTCTTCTTCAAACTGTTACTTCCGCAAAAAAATCTGTTTCTTTGGATTTTCTGGAACCAATACTACTGTATGAGCTTCATCTGATCCTCATAGTACTATTTGCATATATTATGCATGAAAAAATATACAAAATTTTGTAGTTGATAATTGTTTATTCCAAAAAGGGTCTTTTCAAATATTCGTTTTCTTTCTCATTGTGATATTCAATTATTTTCCATTGGACCATAGCCAAATTAAGCCCCTCTTTCGACTGCTGGTCCGCTTCTTTATTATTCCCCCTGTAGACATGTTGACAAACAAAGGTGTCAAAAGTGGTATGCAAACGAGTAATGTCTTCCAGCAAGGCATCAAGTCTTTTGTTTAAACATATTTGTGTGCCTTTTATCCAGTTTATGATGTTTAAAGAGTCCCCATAAAATTTTAAAGACATCCATCCCTTTTCAATGGCGAAAGCAATGAGTAATTTGAGGCTCAAAAGTTCTGTAAAGTCGTTTGTTCCTGGACTGAAACTGAAGGTCATAATAAATTAGTGTGATGATGAAAGGTAGAGGAGTCCTCATCCTCCATAGATGTTTTTTTGGGAATCTCCATCAAAGAAACCCCAAGGGGAGGAACTGTCAATCACGACCTCTTGAGGCTGCCTAGTGGAAAGTCTAAGACTCTGAGAGAGGAAGGAGGGCAGAAGGGAAACACTTCTAGCTGCTGTGATCTTAGGAGAAGGATGGGTTCCTTTTAAAATAAGGGAATTTCGAGCGATACAAACAACCTAGATGACCAATAAAGCAAGGTCTCTTAAAAGTTTGAAGTCTCTTGTTTTCCACCAAGTAAACCAAGAGTGATCCAAATCCCTTCCTTCCCAAACACAGTGCAGATTTAAAAATATAGAAGTTTCCTTCCAAACTTTGTTGATGAATATACACTTTAGAAAGAGGTGTAAGATAGTTTCTCCTTCGGATTTGCAAAGAGAGAATCAACCAGGGCCAACAAAGTTTCTCTTCTGGAGGTTATCCCAGGTCAGAACCTTGTTTTGTAGTACATTCCACATAACCAATCTAGTTTTTATTGGAATTTTAACCTTCCACAGTTTCCCGCACCACAAAATAGGATCTCAGAGGCCTAAATCTGAGTTATATTTTAGATAACTCAGTTTTGGGGAATAGATCCCTAAGGGGGATGGATCCCAAATAAATTCATCTTTATTGTCCATGAGTCTAATCTAAGAGGACTTTAGACTGTAAATATAACTTCCCAGTTCAAGTTTTTCATCTTCACTAAGGCCCAGTCTGTTTGGATCCATCCATCCTTATGACCATAAGGTGGAGCGATTGGGATCCACCAGTGATTTTAAATGAGTAAAACCCAAGGAGTGTAAGTGTTGTATTAGCTGCTCAGAAAGTATGTGTTTACCTTCACTTCCTGGCTAGGGGTCTTTCCCTAATCTGATGTGGTTACCATTACCAATTTCCCAAGCTAAACCATTTTCAATGAGAGGAAAGGCATTTAGAATGGAATTCCATATCATCAATGCCCCATTTTTGGATTTTTGTTGACTTCTTATCCATCCCTCCAGTGGAACTGGTGCTATAGAATTTTGAATAATGACCTTTTTCTAGAGGCTGGAGGAGTTTATAATGCACCATCCTCCCTTGGCCAACAGTGCTTTGGAAAAGAGAAAGATATTTTTCAGTCCCCATCCTCCCATT
>SNQJ01S0027067.1:77421-87905 GCA_010110895.2 Picea sitchensis | reverse complement strand
GGTAATCAATGCTTTCTGAAAACCGGATCATTTCCCCAAATTCCGACGGGACTCCCTTTTTATAGATTATATAATATCATTCTTTGATGCAAGCTGAGAATCACAAGACCTGTTGAATATCCTAGGGCAGTTACGACTGTCTGGAAGCGTTCCCCAAACTTAGTAGTGGGAAAGAGAAAATTGCGAAGGTGACTTCAGCTGTCTTTGAAGAGAGTATCTAATTTCGAAAAAGTTTCTGGGTTACCAAGCGAAAGCTTTTTCCCCCTCTCTCTCTTTTTCCTTGGATTTTTTCCTTGATGTTAGCCTATGACTCCATTTACCCAATTTTGGCACCTGGTCTACTGTTCTTCCCGCTTCACAGGGAAGCGAGATCCTTAGTTGGAGCCTATGTTGGAGCTGCCCTTGTTTTTTCACCTCGCGCAATTTTCGACGTTTGATACTTGACATTTAAAGTTGTTCTTCTTTTTCTTCCGAAATCATAAGACTCTTAAATATCGTTATCTGAATAGAAAGGCTTTTTCACTTTCAAAAGAAAAGATCCATTTTTCGCTAATATGTTTACCTTTTTTTTTATTTTGGAATGTCGCAAGTCAGACATCGCAAGTCAGACACTTTGATTTTTTAATTCACAAGTCCCGAGTCGCGAGAATGCGAACTCGGTTCTAATTTTCGTCCAAGGCAAAGAATAATATAAAACCTTTAACCTTTGTTTAGACACCGTCGGGGTTTCGCGCCTCGGCATTCGTCGACCCTAAATTTCTGTTTTTACAACCCCGAGAGCCGAGAACGCAATAACCTTTAGATAACCTTAGTCAAGAACCAAGGGTAAAAAAACTAACCACGGTTAAACTTGGTTCTCGGCACATCGCCGCTCGGCACTTCCTTTCACAAAGTTAAGGTGTCCAAAACCCCGATGCGCGAAGTTGCGACATAATCATAGCGATATTAATTAATCGCCTAATCTGAGATTTCCTTCTCTTAATTCGACCCTTAATTGTCGCCGCATCACGATATCGCGACTCGGCATATCACTCTCCTAAAAATTTGTCTTCGAATTCCCGAGTCACGATATGGCGATTAAGTTAATCATATCATTAAGGATCCGCCAATCACGGTTACCATTGATTACTTTAAAATCGGCCCTCGCGGTCTCGCGAGTTAAAGGGTCAAAAAACGAAAACGAAGTTCACAATGCTAAGAAAGGCGAGGAAGTTATTTGAGTCGTTAAGATTTGTAATTTCAAATTTAATGAAATACGCCCCGCGCCTCAAGGTTGGCACACTTCACGAGGTATATACTTACACCCCATAACCCGAGTACCTGTCAAGCCGCCTAATATTGATGACAATAAATGAGAAATTAGGGTAAATCCATGAAAGAAATAAGATCGGATTTTTCAATAAAATTGGTTTTATTCGCGATTTGACAGACTTATGTCAAAGGTACATGATTTTCAAATATATACGAGATTTCATTTTATTTTTAAAAAAGCATTTCTTATTAGCACATAGAACTCGCCTTCCCCCGAGGATACTCATTTCCGCATGTATTCACAGGTATATTGCAGAAGAGCTAAGAAACAAGCTTTAGCTATGGCGTCAAGGAGAGCAGCGAAATCAAATGTCGAGGTTGCAGCACAGGGTCCGGACAACGTCTCCCATACTTCGCCTCGGACCAGCGGCTTAGTATCCACCTGGTCGTCTATTTCAGACATTCTACAATCCGAGCTGGTGAACTGTTCAGACTCTGATGACTATAACCTTGATGTTGTGAAGGACGACATGAATACTAAGTACAAGACAATTGTTTAGTCGGGGATGCACCTGGTCGCAACCAGACCTCGGTTGCTCCCATACTACGACATGATCCGATGGGCATTGGATCACGTCGACCTACCTACCAGAACTATCGTTAACGACCGACAGGCCATGATCGGGACTTTTAGGCCTGAACATATCCAGTCTATGTATAAGCTCCCAGCAACTTTCGAATATACATATGGCCAAGAATTCCTGGCAGAATTCAAAAAGAAAGAGTGCGAAGAATTTGACAGAACCCTGCCAGGCTTGATTAAAGATTGGGTGTCGCGTTCCGCGACATTCAGAGTGAATGACAAGGGTGTGTATTCAATTTCTTCATTGGAGCCCAATTTTTTCTATGAGGCGATGATGGCTTGTCGGCTTTTCGGATGGGAGGATACCGCACATTTCTACGTCCAGTGGGTACCTCTCATCTATCAGGTAGCAGAAGGTTCCTCCTTCAATTGGGAAAAAATGCTCTCCGATAGTTTGTTCAATAGGATCACCGAGTACCGGGAGAAAAAAGCAGCCGGGAGGACATCCGGGTTTTTCATGTCCACATATATCATGGACGAAATTTGCTCCATGACACCTTTTCCTTTAATGAATTGGGCTTGGATTCCAACCGATGAGAAGACTATTCATGAGTACCATGATAAGCTATGGAAAAGTAACGTGAACAAGTTTATTTATGAAATTTTTAACTGGGTGATAGTGCCCCTGCACATCACCATTTTTGGTCTTTCACCACCCCGCATCTCGGATAGCATTGCTGCGAATCTGAGCCGGATCGCGGACTGGTACGTGGAAGAGAAATTTTCCTATTTTAGAGTGTTTGGGGCTGTTGTCCCTCCTTCGGCACTTCCGCTGTTCATTCCCGACAAGCTGGCCTGTCGCGAGATTGCTCGGCAAACAGTAATCGGCGGAGTGAGAAAAGAGCTCAAAGCGTCAGCCAAGAAGGTATGGCCATCTTTTCCTATTCGGCTAAATTCATATTCATTGTTATATTTTGTACATGCTAAGGCTGAAGCTGCAACCATTGAAGGCTTGAGCCTAGTATCTATCGAGTACAAAAAGCATGATCCCCAGGGAGTAGTAAGCACTCATTTGGGAAATTGTGGATTAAAGAGGTTCGAACATGAAAGCTTGCCCTCGGATGATGTTTTCCGAGGGGCGAAGTCCTATTCGGAGGTGCAATTTCGAATCGGATCCCTGGCACCTGAAGACAGGATCTCAGTTTTGAAATTTCAAGAGCATAGGAGGCGATGTCTCCCCGTGGTGCTAGGAGGTCTGGGACTTTCCAAGGGGAAAGAAAAAGAGACCGAAATTTCTGGGGGGCAAACCTCTAACCCCGAGAAACAGCAGGAGAAGAATCCAGAAAAGGAGAAGAATCCAGAAGAGGAGAAGAGTCCTGAGCAGGACAAGAATCCAGAGCAAGAGAGGAGTCCTGAGCAGGAGGAGAATCCCGGAACAGAAAAAGAGACCACTGTTCCTCCCCAAGAGCATAGTCCGGAGGTAGAAATAAAAGACACAGACCCACCAGAAACTCAGACTCTAAAAATAGGGACGAAGGCCTCAGACCCCCCGAAAGAGCGAGATCCACTTAGTACACCAGGGAAGGGTGCCAAACAGATCGGGAAACCCATCACCTATGTCACACCCTTGCAGTCAGCACAGGGAAGTGTTAGCGGGGGATGGATATTCGGTGAAGAACTAAGACCTATAAAGGCAGAGGAACTCCCTCCTAATGAATTCTTCTTTGACAAAAATAGGAAAGTTGTGGTGAAGCGAGAATTTTATCAGGAGGGAGAGTCCACTGTTAAAAGATTCAAAGTGATGGCCGATGGGATGAACAAGAAGAGAGATGAATTTGCCACTGAAATTGTAGGAACGCTGGGAGCGTATGCAACAACAAATCAATTCTCGGTCGAAATGTTAAAGAGGCAACTCAAAGCAAAAAACTGCCTGATCAAGACCCTTGAGGCCAGGGTAACTTCAGCAGCAGAAAGCGCTAGAAGTCAAGTAAGTGGAGAAGTCGAGTTGGCTCGATTGGCCGACAAAAAAGAAATTGAAGTCCTCAAGACTAAGCTGGAACAAGCAAATTCCACAATCCGAGATGGGCGGGTACAATCAGGCTAGCAGAGGGATACAATTACACAGTTGCAGACTCAGTTGGAGGTCGCAGAAAGCAAGGCGGTTGACATCGAGATCGTTAAATCTCAAGCGACTGATATTCGGAGCAGGATCTCCTCTACTCAACAAAGCCTGCTAAACAAAGTAGGAGAGATTCGAGAAGACTGCTTGTTAATACAACGAATCTCTGAGAATCTGATTAACAAATAAAGGAACGCAGAAGCTGCTCGGGTCGCTTTCCAAGAGGCAGTGATAGAAACCAACAACAGGTTTTCAGGGCATCCCGGGCTCACCATTGCCGAACAAACCAGGGGTAATATCTTGTTAAAGAATTGGGAATAGGATATTACTTTAAGCAAAGATAAGGCTCAAAAAGTGGCAAATTCATTAGAAGAGGTCGTCAATAACATAAATGGTGAGCAGTTGGGGATAGAAATTGGAATTGACACAGAGGTTCTAAGGCGGATAAATATAGATCGGATTTCTCTCGACATAAAGGAGGGGAACGATAGAAATTCAGCAGGAATCTCCAAGATGGGCAGGGTATACCCAGCTCAAATCTACAAACATTTGATTCAGCCTAGTGCACAACTTGGCGCCCTTGAACTCATTGATATACAAATAAATGATAAACTTCCACAGTTGGCCCGAGAGTGCTATCTTGCCGAAGCTCGTTGTCAGGCCAAGCCTTCACAGCTTGTGACCCAATTTGTGGACAAGTGTATCATGTACACTAAATCCGTGCGAGGACATGCACCTAGCACTTCTGGAAGATAGAATGGGTGAAATGGAATTATCTCGCTTCACCCAGCTGTCAATGCAAAACCTTCACAGCTTGTATTTCATTTTTAGACAAGTGTAGCATATGTACTAAATTTAAGCAAAAACAAGCACCTGGCACCTTTTTGTAAACAGATTCGGACAAATGGAGTAATTTCGCTCTTTTGAACCGAGAGGCAAATTTTGTATAAAGAGATCACAAAAAGAAGAGAACCGGGGGCTGGACTTTTTGGTACTAACTGTAAGAGAGTTTTTGCGTCAAAGGAGTTAATACAAGCAATTTGAAGATTCCCGATTCTGTCACGACTGTGTTGCAAGTTTGTTTTGTCATGTTCTTTGTTTATTTTCATTTTGCTCTACATAATTGACGTGTATCACTGTAATTTAGTACGACCACTACTATGGTGAAAGGTTTGCATCTTTTTCTGTAATTGTCTTTTGACTTTCCTCTGCACCAACTGTTAGCGGGTGTAAGACCAATTTACACTTACAGAATTTTATGTTTATTTACACTAGTTCAATTATGTTTATGTCATTTGCTTCTTCTGTGTATACGTGAGTTTTCCACTGATAGGAACTTCGCGTCATCTGTAGCTTAATGTTTTCTCCCACCTCACGTTATTTTTATCGGAAACAACACAGTTACAGGAAAGGGCCTTCAATTTGCATTCTTATTTCGTTTTTATGCAAAAGTTTCTCTTTATTTTGTCCGAATTAAAACAGCAAATAAACTGTCTCTTTAAAAACCATTTCCATACTGGAACTGTTACTCAATGACTGTTCCCGCAGCGACTCAACCTAATATTCAACCCGGATTATCTAGTCATATACATATTGCTTTAAACCTCTTAGACACAATCCTTAAAACTGCTAACACCCGGGACGAATTGGAACAATCATGGGCAGCCATTGAGCATGACATAACTGCTCAAGAGCAGTTGGAAGCTAGACGATGAGAATGTAGAAATCTGCTCTAGTTTCTCATACCAAAGGTTATTATAATCCTGTATCAATCTTTTGTATGCTTTCGGATGCCTTGACACTGTACTCTAAGCCTTAGTACAGACTCAGGAACAACAGCTCCAACATTTGATAAACCAAATGGCATTCTTAAATATTCAAAGGTACCCCATGGAGTGGTAAAACTAGTCTTATGCCTATCTTCTTCCTTAAGTCTGATCTGATTATATCCTGAAAAACCGTCAAGCATAGAAATCATTCCTGATCATGTTACCCTTTGTAGCAAAGTTTCCATCTTGGGAAAAGGATAATTGTCTTTTGTGCACACAATATTTAAATTCCTGAAACCAATGCATAGCTTAATTTTTCCATTCTTCTTCCTAGCAACAACCAAGTTTGAGCACCATGAAGAATGTCGAGTTTGGGCTACAATTCCTGCTACTAACATTTTCTGTAACTCCTGTTGAACCAAAGGAGCTAATTTGGGGTTAATCTGCCTCAATTTCTGTCTAATGGGCTTAGTGTCTTCCTTTAGAGGAATCACATGTTGAATCACATCCTCCCTGTAGACCTTGAGTTCATCATAAGTGAAAGCCAAAACATCCCTATATTCCATTAATAGTTTGACAATTTGATTTCTTTATTCTATAGGGGTAGTTTTGCCTATTTTCACCATTCTAGGCTCTTTGTCACTTCCTGTGTTGACTTCCAAGTGGTCACATGGTTTTTCATTTGACTCTTCTTTATGCTTGTGTCCATCTTGTCTATCAAAAATCTTTTCTTGAGCAATAAGGTGCCTAGGGATGGGATTTGTCTTACTATCATTTTCTGTGTAGTTACAACCCTCTTATTTATCATTAGTGTGAAATTCAGAAAATTCTTGTATTTGAGTCAAGAATCTAATGGCTTGTTTATCATCATCAAATATTTGCCAATGATCCATATTATCCGGAACCGAGGGTCTAAAGATTACTTCCACCGAAACATTTTCCTTAATCAATTCATGGGAAAGTTGAAGTGTGGAAGCAGCTACAACAAGTTCATCAGCATCATAATTTTGTTCTCTAGGAATAGCAATAAGATTCAAAGCATCAAGATCTTCCATAGAGTCCCATATTTCATTCCTATACTTCTTTAACCTTTCTGATTTGCAAGCAAAATTATTCTTAAGTTGTTGAATGACCAAATCTGAGTCTCCCTTAATATTCAAACATTTGACACCCATGTCTTTGCAAACCTCTAAACCAAGCAACAAAGCCTCGTATTCAGCCACATTATTAGTAGAATTAAACTCCAATCTATAAGCAAACTTAAAGTTCTGATTGTTTGGATAATGAATGACTATTCCTGCACCTTTTCCCATTCTAGAAAAGGCACCATCAAATTTCATATACCAAACTTCATCAACTCTATCATCTTTAACTTCCTCTTCTAAGGGCACAATAGAGTTAGACAAAACAACATAATTACCAAGATCATCCTCACTATATTTTAAATCATCCATAGGATTTCTTGGGTCTTCAACATGATACTTCCTATACAATTCCCTATTTAACTTAAAAGTATTTCCATTTGGGGTAGGGATGGTTGCATAGGTTAAATCCATTTGTAAGTTACCTCCTAAAGCTACCGCTACCTTTCTATTAAGCAACATTCCCCATGCATCAGGGGCATCAATCACAACAATATCCATTTCGAACATGATGTCTGGGAAAGATGCCAAGTGTACCTGTAAACCTTTGATTAATCCATGTACTTCAATTGTTCTACTATCCATGGCACAAATGTTATGATAAGGTCTAGATATCCTTATGTTTAATTGTTCCATTACCTTATTAGTCATAACATTTGAACTAGCCCCTGAATCTAACATGCAATTATGTAGCACTTTACTGTTTACAAGCAAAGAAAGGTAGAAAGGCTGATTCTTCTCATTTCCCCTATCCCAATTTTGCAAAATTACTGGTGCATCTTGGTAAGCCACTATTGGTTGTCTATCAACAATATTTTGAGGAGGATCTTCTATGGCTTTAAGTAATTTTTCCCTTTCTGAAGGGATCTTCATGATTTTTGAAACCAGAACCAACATCTTTGCATTATTCAGCCAACCACCTAAATCAATATTCAAATCTGAGCTTGCATGCACATTTGATTTAGGAGTTGGAGCTACCTTGGGAATATTAGATTGATTTTTATATTGATTCCTATTTCCATTCCTTTGGTAGGTAATGCCTCTATACTTAGCCATTTCTGAGACTTGTTGGGGAGCAGGCTTAGGCCCAAATTTTTCTGTTGCCTTGTCAACATCATTATTCATGTAAACTGCACTATTCTAATGTTCGGAAAATTCCATCCAATCATGCATTCCCACATGGTATTTCCTACCACACATGTTAACTTGTTCATTTCCTTGATCGCCATAATCATCTTCATTACAACCCTCAAGAAAAATTGGACAAGTTGTTTCCTCATGAAATTCACCACAAGGCCTACAATAAGGTATGGCTTGATGCTCTACCAAGTTGGTGGACTCAAAAGGATTAGGTGGCCTTTGATAATGTGGAGGGTGTCTCTTTGGCCATTTGTCATTTGGCTTATGATGAGGTCAATTATTTTGAGATCTCTCCATAGTGATCAATCTATTTTGCAAAGCATTAATTTGATTGGCATGGTTAACTTCCATTTGTTTGATCAATTGAGTCAACTCCTTAATACCATTGTTAGAAGACTCTTGACCTTCTACTTTCTTCTTCTTTTCTTCATTATTTTTAGAAGAAGAACCTCTAGTAAAACCAGGAATGTTTGACTTCCTAGCATCTTGCATATTATTATCTATTCTTAAAGCATGTTTTTGTGCATCCACAATAGTCTGTGGATCCTTATCCCTTAGTTGATATCTCATTTCTCCCTCAAAAGCCTCCATGTATTGAGTCAATATGGATGTTGGAGGAGGTTTTATATCTTGATGGAGACTCTTAACCAAGTCATTAAATTTTTTGTTGAATTCTTCCATGGTTTCATTTTCCTTTTTCTGACTTGTACTAAGGGCAGTTAGTAAGTATATATTTTCTTTTTTATCACCCCATCTTTTCATAAACTCAGTTATTATACTATCTAGGGTGTTAAACTTATCTGGATCAAATTCAAAAAACCATTCTGCAGCATCTCCTTCTGGATTATTTCTTGAGCAGTGGGACGAATTGAAGAGGAGGAGGGCGTTTTTGAGATTCAATTCTAGTCAGTTTGGAGGGGTTACACTTCAGATCTAACCCTAAGACTTCACCTAGTGACTTGCAGTGTCCCGATCTAGATTCCTGGGGAGTTTCAGAGCATTTGGAGGCCTCCTTCATCAGGGCCGAATTATCTAGGGCTTCAGTCATCCAGTGGGGCACACCATTCAGTGGAGGAGTTCAGATCTACAGGGTTTGAGAGTGGATTTGGAGATTTGGCCACCTGGGTTGTTCTTACCCTCACCCGATCTATCAGTTGGCATATTTCTTGAGCAGTGGGATGAATTGAAGAGAAGGAGGGCGTTTTTGAGATTCAGTTCTAGTTAGTTTGGAGGGGTTACACTTCAGATCTATCCCCGAGACTTCACCTAGTGACTTGCAGTGTCCCAATCTAGATTCCTGGGGAGTTTTAGAGCATTTGGAGGCCTCCTTCATCAGGGCTGAATTATCTAGGGTTTCAGTCATCCAGTGGGGCACACCATTTAGTGGAGGAGTTCGGATATACAGGGTTTGAGAGTGGATTTGGAGATTTGGCCACCTAGGTTGTTCTTACCCTCACCCGATCTATCAGTTGGCATATTTCTTAGGGTGATTGGACACTTTTGGTAGTAGGGCCGAGTTATTGAGGGTTTCAGCCTTCTATTGGAGCGTGGCATTTTTCAGCTGGAGGGTTTGACATTCAGATATGCTTATATTGATCTTCATTTCTTATTCATCCTTTAAGGGGCGTATTTTGTATTGGCAGGAGCATTTTGTAGCAACTCATACTTATTGTCTATCTTCTTGGCCATCTGTTGAGCATTCCAGATTGGCATCTTCATTGTAGCAGGTTTCTCTATCTTATGAATAAAAGATGTTTTGGCTTGTCTGTCATATTGCATATGGTTGAGGTATGTTCCATGGTTATCTCTTTCTGTTATTTGTTGCATACTCACATATAAACACATCAATAAACCCTAAGGCCGAAATCAAGAGGCCATTTAGCAAGTGAACACGGTAAACAAGTAGGACAACAAACTGTTTGAAGAAATACCACAACCAGGAAAAGTTTTAAAAAGACACCAAAATAGTGATGATCCTTGCATAATGGCTTGGGGTCATCACAGTGGTATCAGAGCTTAAATCCTACAAACCTGAGGGGTCTTTATGGATAGTTGGAAGGACATGGATAGGATATCCTTTGAGATATCATGTTTGGAGATCATGTATCACGACCTTAGTGAGGAAACTAAGGCTATAATAACCTTCCCACAATATGCAACCTATAGAAATATCCATTGGAGCAAATGGGATATTTTAGAGGGGATCATTATAGTAGATAAAAAGAGGTAAGAAGCAGCTATATGGTGGGAAGAACAGAGAAACCCCACCCCCAATAGGAGCACACAACCTTGCCATAGTTGCAAGGGGCTATGGGAACCAGATCATAGGTGCAGGGGTAAGGATCAGGAGCGCATTATTGAGGCATGTCATGACAATGATGATGAGGTGTGTGAGGATGGAGCGATAGATGTGGATTCAGAGCAGTCGAATGATGACAGTGACTCTTGCACAGAGGCTAGTGATAGTGACTCTACCTCAG